>WWET01006141.1:24856-57184 GCA_011038615.1 Limnodynastes dumerilii
CTTACCCTGACACTCCCCCTGTGCGGGTGTATGGCCCCTTCCTTACGCCGGCTGAAGGCTACCCTAACTTCAGCCGGCGTAAGATACGCTTGCACAGGAGCGTATGACCGCTTAGCCCGCCCTCCTACCCTCATTTAACTACCTCCCCCCGTCCACCTGCACTAACCTTAACGTTTTAAATCTCCAGTTTTGTGTGTGCTATATGTATGGATTTTTGATAATATATAATATATAAGTGTAGTATTATTTTTGGTAAAACAATTCCTTTAACTTCAATTAAATTTCTAATGTAGATGTGTGTGGTCAGTTCATCAAAGTGGACTCGATCCACAATTTTGAAAAGTGGCCATTAGATCCCTGCTTGCACTGCTCTTGGAGTGCAAATTCCTCCGTACACACTACACTAGAATCGCCAATCACATGAGGAACTGTCCCATAACCCCCTGCGGCTTCAGGAAGAAGAAAGGGAAGCTACTGAAAACAAGCTTAGAAAATCACTTTTCACATGATATTATGCAATTGTTTATTGGGCAAATTAGTCTGTCTATAAAATATATTCAAACGATACCATTAGTGATCACAGGTGATTGTTTGATCGTGCATGCATAAACACTTGCACAATATTGTTTTAATTGGTCTTTTCGTCGTGTGATTGGACCAGTTATTGGATGAAAAAGTGTAGTGTGTGCCCAGCTTAACTTGTAATGAAATATATTTTTACAGATCCATCAGTATACTAAGAAATATTAATCTTACTTCATTATGGACTGTGAGCTGCAAGCTCTCTGTAGTATCCTTTTAAGGTATCTTGATTTCATCTATTTCTGAACATTGGACCTGATTCAGATCTCCGTGTGACTTACGTACTCAATGAGATCTGTACTTTAGCACGGAGAAGGGGAGTGCACACCCCTGGCACTCCCCTCCTTCTTATGGAGTTCTGGACACTTAAATGCCCAGAACCCTACCTCAACTTTACCGCATGGATCAGTGTCCACACAGAAGCGGATCCGTGCAAAACTGCCTCTCCCCGCCCCCCGCCACTTAATTAGCTGCCTAACCCGTCTGCACGGCAGGGTTTCGACATGACGTCCCCTTTCACTAAATTCCGTACGAAAGCCCTTCCGACACATAACATTTGGCGCGCTTTTGCCGATGTTACATGAGAAGGGGACTTTTGCAAATGACTTGCGTAAATCTCCTTCCGTGCCTACATTTGAATCGGAACCATTTTATCAGATCCAGAGTAAGAGGAAAACCTTGCTGAATTGCAGAGTACATTTGAGCTTTTACACAAAATGGAAGTTGCTCAGATCAATTTATAGGTAAATGAAAACAGGTGAATGAAAGGCGGGGGTAATCTGCTACTACAGAAACACAGGAAAGGAAATGCCCCAGCAACACTGCCATTACCAGTAACAGACTATACCATTCTATCTGTAACATAAAACGCAGAAATATCTGTTAACCATATTTGAGCAAATATATGACCAGCCACCGTCAAGGCCTTTCTGCTCATAGGGGTCCTAACTCTAACCATGAGAGTCCCAATGTTGGGTCATATATATATGTTTTTAAATTGAGAGCCAACTTACCTCAGTAGACACCCCTTAAAGCCTCCAAAATAGCTGCTGGGGGACGACACCTTCTCTCAGCTGCTGCACCCAGACAAGCTCCCAAACAGTATACACACAAAATGGAAGTTACGCAATCAATTTATAGGTTAATACAAACAGGTGCATTAAAGGTAGGGAGGTAATCTGCTAGCAACAGAAACACATGAAAGAAAATACCCCAGCAACACTGCCATTAACCATTAACAGACTATACCATCTATCTGTATAATAAAATGCATAAACATCCACTACACATATTTGTGCATTCTGACCTAATCAGATTTAAGAGCAGTTACCTCCGACAGGGCACCAGGTTGAGACTGAAAAGTGCAGGGGTGCCACACACATACTGTATTTGAGCTTTTGTAAATTGTATTAGAGTTGAACATAAATCTGTTCAGTATCTGTGCAGTATTCAAAAGCAAAGTATTCTCCCTGTATGTGAAGATAAAATTAATTTCACCCTTTGCAATTGAACATGCAGGTGTAAACTTCCCCGTTTTCCTCTTATTTTAAAACCCTGCATCCAGTTCATTCTTGCTGTTTTCTAATGTAGACAGAAATATTAATCTTAGTGCAATGATTTTTGCATGATAAAGCAATATTTTTTTAATGCTTTTTTAATGACAAGACTCCACTTTAACATGGAACTATTCTGTGACCCCTATGTGACCCCCATACTTGTGAAACCCCAACACAAGCAATTTCTAACATATGGCAAGTCTAAAAATTTGATTTTCTCCTTAAATGACAGGCTTTGTTAGGAAAGTAAAGTCAGTTAGGAAACCCCAGAGTGAGGCAATATCTGGCAAAGTGATGATCTTCACTTCCTCACATGAAGCACAGTGGTGTCTAAGATCACCCTTATGTCTATAATATATAATGTATTATAATGCTTAAAGTAAATATATTATATATATATATATATATATATATATATATACATATACACACATACACACACTTTATTCCATCATCAGATACTCATTTATGAATATGGATATATGTATAGGTCAGTTATGACCTTCCTATACAAAAAAAAGAACACCAGAAACACCAGAAAGGATATAAGAGCTGTTGAAACACCAGTACACACACCCATCGCAAACGAACCACTGAATATTCCAACAAAAACACCAACAGACTTGAAAAACGCAGCAGCATCGAACGTGTGAGTGTTCTCACCTGTTGGTTGATAAGCAACAATAGACCTAGAGGTAGAAACACAAAACAGCAATATCACAAGCGAGGTACAATTGAGAAAATAAAATAAAACACACACACACACACACACACACAATGAATTATCTGTTGCAGCATATTTCCCAATTAATTCATTCCACCATGTTAGTAAGGGCTGGCTCTGAAGTTTTTCTAGGTGTAAATTTCTACTTCCATTTTCTTGTTGCTTTCAAACTATTGATCAGCCCCAAAATGTAGAAACATGGAGCGGGGATTCAAAGTGAGGAGCGGAAGAAAGGCATGGTGCAGGAAAGAGCAGATTTTAATTGTCCAAAAATTGTTGAGTTTAGTTTCAGATTAAATTCTAAGTCACATTGTACTGTAAAAATAAAGCTGTCTAGAAATAATAGTAAACAAAAAGCACATGCATAAATAAAGATTAGTTTTCCCCTGTCACAGTGCATCACCTATTTGTTTTGGTGCGTAATGCAGTTCCATGCTGTTTACATAGAACCTGTGTACATATTTTTGTGAATGCTCTCTGTTGCTCATATACAAATCTGGTTTTTGCATTCATTGTGTTTAAACTATTACAATTCCATAAAAAAATAAATAAACAAAGAACTCACGAAGACAAAACAATGGCTACAGCATCGTTGAGGACACTTTCCCCAAACAATAAGGCATACAGGTCCACATCTGCACGCAGGTCATTGAAGATTGCTAGGACGGTCACTATGGTACAAGCATAAACATATTAATAACCAGTGAGCACAGAGCATAAAATGCGTTACCTGAACGCGGCATAACGATTCACATTGTAGGCAAACAATCTGCTAACACTGCAAAGTAAAGGCGTTCATTCTAACAACATCATAAACCATAACATTTAACTCCTTTACATTTGTGAGGTTGAATTTATTTTTATTTATTTTTTTAATTGTGTTTATTTTAAGGTTTTTTCTTTTTTTTCCCCAGACATACAAACAAACAACAATACAAACATTGTCCCCCCTTACATTCCCCAAGGTGTCCTGAAGGAAATTTCAGAGCTAACAGTGTTGTTAATACATACACAAATGATCACAGGTCAATGAGAGAACAAATTATACATTCCAATACTCAGTCTGGTCTTTTGCATCCAAAAAACTCAACAGTTTTAACAAGAATAAAAACAGAATGGAAGTTGCTCAATCAATTTTAACAAGGCGGCTATGCAGATATGCTGGTACAAGCAAGTGTGGTGGATAAAAAGGTGCACGAAAGGGGTAGTATCTAGAAACGTCAAGGGGATTTTTCATTTTACACACCATTAACCATATTTAAACGGATAGTGATATCAGTGAGGACACATGGATATTAGTGAGCAGGGTGATGTGTAATAGTGATATCAGTGAGGACACATGGATATTAGTGAGCAGGGTGATGTGTAATAGTGAGCTCTTCCCCATTCCCATAATTAATTTGAGGCATGTGTGTGGATGGAAGGTGCCTGGAGGTTGGGTATACCATGGCAGGAAGGCAGTAGGAGGGTGGCCTGGAATGTGGCACTGGGTACTCTTTGGCCACCTTGTGTCTCTGGGCTTCTATAGAGGTCACCCTGGCAGCAGTGACATTTTGGGGCTGATGTTCGCCTGTAACATTGCAGGTAGTGTACAATATACAGAAAGACTGTATAACAGGCCCATTATCGTTTCAGCATTCTCTGCCAGGGGCTGGTGAGGTGTGTGTACCCATGCAGTAGTGAGGGTGCCTGGCAGTGTATGCTGGGATTTGTAGCACCCTTGCCAGTCTCTCACACATACACACACTGACATAACCACATGTAACGGCACTGGGATGCCCTGGGGCCAGGCGGGACACAATGACGGGTGCAGCCAGCCGTTGTGTATGTATATATATATATATTTATAGGTCATTGAGTAACACAAATATCAGGTTGGGGTCTGGGCAATGGCTCTTCTCAGATCCCTGGCGGTTCTGCTGCGCAGACACTGTACAAGTCCTGCCCGGGATGGAGGAGTCACAGGACTCAAAATCTGGCCGTCCTCTGCACCATGCTCTGTCGGCCATCTTGTATGACGCTGACCTGGTTTGGCACAGTCTCTCCCGCCACCCTTGTGTCGTACCCGGACGGAGCCTCTGGAATCTCGGCCGCTGTAGGTATGGGCCGCGGAATGTCCACTGTCGGGCACGCTTTTGCTGTGGAGTTTCCTTCTTGTGGGCCAGAGGGGGCATCTGAGTCCTTGTCACTGTCCCTGCTTTCAGCCTGGTCGAGGGCGCTTGGAACGGGCCTCTCTGAAGCTGGCTTTGCTTGGGGGGGTGTTTTGGAAGGTATGGCAGGGGAAGGGTCCACTTTCCTGGGGCGACCCCGCTTGCGCTTGGAATGGCCATCATCGGCGGACGGTAGAGGTGGGATTGCGAGCCGCTTGACTCCTTTATGCTCTGCCACGCCCCCGACTACTAACAGGTCTTTGGTGCCGTTGTGGCTGGTTTTGGGGAGAGCGTGAGCGTCCAGGCTGACCATATCGGGTAGGATCATGCTGATGACAGGGGGCGCCACCGGCTGAGAGACCAGTCCAGTGCCGTTCACCCCCGTGGTCACGGTCAGGGGCATTCCAGGCGGGACAGTGGTGAAAGGCAAAGGAGAGACCTTTAAATGTCCAGGGATTAAGTTGGGGGCCAGGACCGGTGGTGTAAACCGGACGGCGGCGTTGGAAGTCACAAACTTCTCCTCAGTTGGAAGTCGGGGTAACAGGACGGGAAGACGTGCTACCAGGGCATCCACCTGTGGGCTGCTGCCTGCTTTGGAAGGCTCAGGAGGGCGTTTCTTCATTTGTAGTGGGCTGCTCGGGCGATGGGTCATCGTCTTCTTGGTCTAGAATTAGACAGACATTTTCTTATAAATGTTTCTGTATACAGCGCCCCCTTACTCTGCTTTATCATAGACAGGCAAAGCAGCCAGAGGGCGCCACTCACAGCCTGTAGCAGAGTCCATTGTTACATGGGGACCAGACCGGTTATGGCAATGCTGGCACGAGGGCTCAGGGGCCTATGAGTATAGAGGGGGCAATGCCACAGGGTACTATACAGGGTAAGAGGGGGGAGGGGCAATCAGGGGATGCCTGAAGGCTGGGGAAGGTTGTGGATGTGACACAGTTGTAAGCCAGGACTCACGGTGTGACGATCGGTGTCTGGTATAATAAATCCGCCACTGAAGCCCCTCCTACCCACCTTTACCGTTTCGGCTGCGCTATCGGGGGACGCCGGTCTCTTGCCCACGGCTCCCTCCGGCGCTGACTTCTGCACTTTTTGGCCAATGCTTTGCGAGTTTTCTGTTCAGGAAAAAGAAAAATAAGATCACGTTGGAGGACGGAAAACACACATCGAGCAGGAGAATGGCTGCATCCGCACAGCTGACCTGACAGCACCATGGAGAGGACCAGCTCAGCATTGGCGCTGCGGGGGTTGATGATGTGCTGCTGAATGAGGAACTGTGCCACCTCCACCACGTTGTTAAAGGATCGCTTCAAGATCTTTTCCGCCCAGTTACAGATCAACGCGCAGGAGGCGTTTATCACATCGTTATTGTACGACTGCACCAAGTCCGTCAACTCAGACTAAGGGGCAAAAAAGAAGAGGTGTTCCTGGACAGGGTTATGTATTACATAGCCGGGGGGAGGGGCAGGATAGAAGAGGAAGAAGAGCAGGATAGAAGAGGAAGAAGAGCAGGAAAGAGGAGCTGATGGAAGGAAGAGGAAGAAGGGCAGGAAAACAGAGACACAAGAGCAGGATAGAAGAGGAAGAAGAGCAGGATAGAAGAGGTGTTCCTGGAAAGGATTATGTATTACATAGCCAGGGGGAGGGGGCAGGAAAGAGGAAGAAGAGGAAGAAAGAAGAGCAGGTTAGAAGCGGAAGAAGAGCAGGATAGAAGAGCTGATGGAAGGAAGAGGAAGAAGAGCAGGAAAGAGGAGCTGATGGAAGGAAGAGGAAGAAGAGCAGGGAAGAGGGGCTGATGGAAGGAAGAGGACGAAGATCAGGAAAGAGGAGCTGGTGGAAGGAGGAGGAGCAGGAAAGAAGAGGAAGAGGAGCTGATGGAAGGAAAAGGAAGAAGAGCGGGATAGAAGAGGAAGAAGAGCAGGAAAGAAGAGGAAGAAGAACAGGAAAGAGCAGCAGAAAAGAGGAGCTGATGGAAGGAAGAAGAGCAGGAAAGAAGAGCTAATAGAAGGAAGCGGATAGAAGAGGAAGAGAAGCAAGATAGAAGAGGAAGAAGAGCAGGAAAGAAGAGGAAGAAGAACATGAAAGAAGAGGAAGAAGAGCTGATGGAAGGAAGAAGAAGAAGAGCAGGAAATCAGAGAAAGAAGAGCAGGAAAGAAGAGGTGTTCCTGGACAGGATTATGTATTACATTGCCAGGGAGAGGGGACAGGAAAGAGGAAGAAGAGGAGGAAAGAAGAGGAAGAAAAGCAGGATAGAAGAGGAAAGAAGAGGTGTTCCTGGACAGGATTATGAATTACATACCAGGGGGGAAGGGGCAGGAAAGAGGAAGAAGAGATAGAGGAGCTAAGGGAAGGAAGAAGAAAGAAGAGCAGGAAAGAGGAGCTGATGGAAGGAAGAGGAAAGAAGCGCAGGAAAGAGGAGCTGAGTGACGGAATAGGAAAAAGAGCAGAAAAAAGGAAGAGATAGAGGAGCTGAGGGAAGGAAGAAAGAAGAGCAGGATGGAAGAATAGAAAAATAGAAGAAGAAACAAGAGGGAAGAAGAACAGGAAAGAGGAGCAAATGGAAGAGGAAAGAAGAGCAGGAAAGAGAAAGAAAGAGGAGCTGAGTAACGGAAGAGGAAAGAAGAGCAAGAAAAGAAGGGCCAAGGGAAAGAAGAGATGGGAGGTTACAGGGAAAAGAGGAGGAAAGATCAGGAAGGAAGAGAAGGGAGAAAGAAAATGAGAAGGGAGCTTAGTGGCAAAGCACATAAAGCAAGATTGAGAAAGAGAAGGAACATGACTGGGTAAAGAAAAAGAGGGAGGAGATTGGAGGAGGAAGAGGGAGGAGATTGCAGGAGGAAGAGGAAGTGTTGGGAACAAGCAGGGAGTAAGTGGGATAGGAAGCAGGATATGCAGAGTAAGCAGAGGTGGCTGACACATGGGAACACAGTAAAGAGCTGGCGGTCTTACATTCTCTGTCATCTTCAGGTCCAGGCTGGGCAGTGGTGGCATGCTCACCATGCTCTTCCTCCTCAGGCCGCTGTAGCAATATGTGTCCTTTCATTAAGGAAGTAAATATAATGACATGATCCCATCCTTCCCGTGACTGGGGACCAACCATTGTCATTGCTACAGGGGGAGTAGGGAATGTACCTGGGGTGACCACCTGATGGCGCCATTACACCCGTAATATACCCAGGGAAATGCTGTGTACTTTCTATCATTAATGTGGCTCAGATCTAGCGCTCCACATACTTCCTCTCCCTGCGTATGGTGATGGTCCTGGAGGGAGGGGTCCTGTATGGGTGACATTTCATTACACAGGGGCTATTTCCTCCTCCTCATGACATGGAGAGGGGTGCGTGTTCTGGAACGCCTTCATACAGCCAGTCACAACATTACTGGTGGACGCTCTAGGTGTCAGCCATCTTCATAAACGTCACAAAGGATATTTGGACTGTCCTCTTCCACCCAGCCTCCTGGCCTTGATATTTGGGAAGATCTCGCGAATGATCTTCCCAAAGTTGGCTACGCTGAGGGGACGTCCACAGAGGTTGTCGCAGTAGCGTCTGTGGGAGAGATAAGACTGGTTCCTGTAAATTTGCAACGCAATGAGTTAAGGATGCACGTGACCCAGAGGCTAACAATCTACTTACTTGTAGGCATCATACACATCCTGTTTGGGCAAGCAGGTGTCCGTGTGTTCCTCCAGGTGGTTCCGGATCCAGGTACATGCGTGCATGTGTTCAGCCGTCGTCACGGAACTCACATCCAGGCTGCTGAGACAGACAAGGTACACTCTACAGATCCATCCGTGGCGTTACAGGTAATTAAACATTTCTGAACCTGCAATCTTACTACTGGCCAACGGGGGCTTTCTCAGGAATAAGGCGATTCTGTCTGGGTGCGGATCAGCGGCCAGAACGGATCTTTTCCAAAAGGGACATTTTATACCAGCCAATTTTGAATTGTCTCTGGGATCGATTGCTCATGTCCCCCTGAGGAAAAGCAATCGAAGATCCCGAAGACAAATCTGCAGCCTAAGGTGAGTATTTATCCTACACCAACCATTATGCTAATTCTAACCCGAACCCTTCCTTCCCATAGCCTAACCCTAAGACTCCCTTCCCCATAGCCTAACCCAAACCCTCCCTTCCCCATAGCCAAACCCGAACCCTCCCTTCCCCATAGCCTAACCCTTAGACTCCCTTCCCCATAGCCTAACTCAAACCCTCCCTTCCCCATAGCCTAACCCTAAGACTCCTCTCCCCACAGCCTGACCCTAAGACTCCCTTCCCTACAGCGTGGCCCTAAGACTCCCTTTCCTACAGCCTGACCCTAAGACTCCCTTCCCCACAGCCTGACCCTAAGACTCCTCTCCTCATAGCCTGCACCTAAGACTCCCCTCCCAGCAGCCTGACCCTAAGACTCCCCTCCCCACAGCCTGACCCTAAGACTCCCCTCCCTGCAGCCTAACCATAAGATTCCTCTTCCCGCAGCCTGACCCCAAGACTCCTCTCCCCACAGCCTGACCCCAAGACTCCCTTCCCCGCAGCCTAACCCTATGACTCTCCTCCCCACAGCCTAACCCTAAGACTCCCCTCCCCACAGCCTGACCTTAAGACTCCTCTATAATACGTCCCTGTCTGGTCTGATATGACAGGTTTTTGGCAGCAGTTTCCAAATGAATGAATGTGTAATTACGTGAATAATAATAATAATAAAAATAAATTCCGCATACTCACACATTCATTCATAAAATCTTCTAATTATTGCTATTTTCAAAATAAAGACAGATGAGAATGAGCTGCCAGCGATCTCTATTTCAGAGCCTGCATCCTGTCTCTCCCATAGACCTGACATGGAATCTTTAATGTCTTACTCTCCTTCTCCTGTCTCCGTCTATTAGAGTGGGCCAGGGTGGGGTGGGGTACCTTTTCTCTGGGCCGCTGGGTCCTGGCGGCAGCTGGAGGTACAGGTAGAGCTTGTCATAGTCGGACAGCTTCTGAACATCCCCCTGTTGGGGAAGAGGGACAGGACAGAGGGTCAGTGGTGACATCCACGCGCACGGAGGCAGGTACTGAGCGTAACGCTACGTACCAAGATACTGTCCACTTTAGTCTGCACGGATTTCCTGCGGCAGCAAAACAAGGTAATAAGTCAACAGGTCAGAGAAACAAAAGCTATTATAGCAATATCAGACTGTAAGCTCTTGGGGCAAGGGTCAGTGTAAGCTCCATGGGACATGGTAAGCTGCCATATGACCCAAGCTGTTATTATAACAAATCTCTAGGAGATCCACAGAGATCCCAGATACACATGTAAAAAGAGCCATCACAAAATCCCAAATGTGACCCTCGCCCGGAATGACTTCCTGATCCCTGTATCCATTACAGGGACTACAATAATTAATCCCCTTATATACATCCCAGAATTTAGCATCCCACAGCGACGAAGGCCATCCCAGCCTGGTCCATAGCCAATATGCATTGTGCATTAAGCAGGAGCGCCCCCTACTGCTGTACATAATTAATATTTCACTGAGTGCACTGACTATTGCTATGGACAGATAAAGGTATCAGGAGAGTAGGCATCTGCTGGGTATTATGCTGGTATCCTGAGCAGTCAGTAGTTCCCCTGTCTGGCGGCTTCATCTCCTCTATAGGTTACAACATCACCTTTACCCAAATAATTACCTATCAGCCCCTCCTTACTGCGTGCAATGTGTTACTTTCTCCGATCCCCACATTGGACCTGATTCAGAGATTGAAAATAAGAACTTAAAGTTACACCTGGGCTAAACCATGTTAATTTCAGGGGAGTCAAATTTCATTTGTTGCAACAGTATTATAGTTAAAAGATGATGTTTCCCAGCTCAAGTCTAATTAGCAGTTTAGAAGTGAAGCTGATCAGGTATCTGTGCAATAAGTAAAAGCAAAGCATTCTCCCTGCATGCATAGAATAACATTAACTTGACTCCCCCTGAAATCAACATGGTTTTGCCCAGGTGTAACTTTAAGTTCTTATTTTCAGCCTCTGAATCAGGCCCATTGTGCTTGTTGTGTAAGATCTTAGTTTCGGTACAAGCGTTATGCTGCAACAACCGAGTGAGTCACATGGTACATCTCTCTGGCACATACAGGTCTGATATTTGTCAATCACAATATACGTATGTAGCGTGTGAATGGTCATACGCAACCACAGAGCCACACACTGGTCCCCCCTCTCCTGGGAGTGCTGATAGGAGAGGAGGCATCAGACTGTCAGCCTTGTGGGTCAGGATTAGTGTGGCGTTCTCACGTGATACGGTTGCGCAGTTTCTGTAGGAGGTTGCTCGGTTCGGTCTCCTGGGTGTCTCCGGCCGTCAGTCCGCCCTTTTTTGAAATCTTGTCATAGAGCACGTCCTCTGCCATTCCCTCCTGCGTACAGGACCTGAGCGAGAGCAGGGACCGAGATCAGCACCTCACCCGCCATGACACCATCACACCGCATAAATATCTCACCCGCCATGACACCATCACACCGATCCCCCCCCCATTATCTACTTATTTATCACCCTTCATTATCTTCCCTATATCTCACCTGTCATGACACCATCAAACCGGTCCTCACCCCCATTATCTACTTATATATCACCCTTCATTATCTTCCCTATATCTCACCCGTCATGACACCATCAAACCGGTCCTCACCCCCATTATCTACTTATATATCACCCTTCATTATCTCCCCTATATCTCACCCATCATGACACCATCACACCGGTCCTCATCCCCATTATCTACTGATATATCACAAATCATTATCTCCCCTATATCTCACCCGTTGTTATTTACGAATATCCAGGTACATTATTACCTCCTGTCACACAGGCTGGGGACATTATTACCTCCTGTCACGTAGGCTGGGGACATTATTACCCAGTCACATCACACAGGCTGGGGACATTTTACCTCGTCACACAGGCTGGGGACATTATTACCCCGTCACACAGGCTCTGGACATTATTACCTCCTGTCACACAGGCTGGGAGCATTATTACCCCCTGTCACACAGACTGGGGACATTATTACCCCCTGTCACAAAGGCTGGAGACATTACCCCCTGTCACACAGGCTGGGGACATTATTACCCCCTGTCACATCACACAGGCTGGGGACATTATTACCCCCTGTCACATCACACAGGCTGGGGACATTATTACCCCGTCACATCACACAGGCTAAGGACATTATTACCCCCTGTCACATCACACAGGCTGGGGGCATTATTACCTCCTGTCACACAAGCTGGGGGCATTATTACCCCCTGTCACGCAGGCTGGGAGCATTATTACCCCCTGTCACGCAGGCTGGGAGCATTATTACCCCCTGTCACGCAGGCTAGGAGCATTATTACCACCTGTCACGCAGGCTGGGGGCATTATTACCCCCGGGGGTCTCTGCTGCCCCTGCATTCCTCCATGGTACCACCCCCGGGGCGGACGCTGTTGCCCGGTGACCTCACTCTCAGGTATGTCATCCAACCCTCCTCCCCCCGTGTTCACGCCCACCCGTGACACCCGCATGTCGCGATATCAGGTTGGGATGGGTGGCTGCGAATACAGGTGTACCGGGGGGCCGCCACTGTAACCGGACCCCGTCTTCCGCGGACAAGGGTGGAAATACCCGGGAAGCAACCTACCGCCGCCACGGGAGCCTCCGCCGAGTCCTTTTTCTGATTGGTCCAGAGAACCGCGTCCCTTCACCCCAAATTGAAATTCTATTGGCTGCGGCGGCGAAACTTGCCCGGAAACGGAATAATCTAGGCTCCCGATTAGCTACAGCACCATTATCCGCTTGGTAACAGTACGGTGATTGGTTTCGCGCTCTGAGGACGCTCAGAAAGGGTGTGTGTCTTCAGTAACAACATTCAAGGATGGTTGAGGAGCAGTGGAGTATATAAGCCACGCCCCTTTGTTAAAGGAGCAGAGGCCACAAAATGGCCTCAATATTATTATTATCATTGTTAAATGATAACAATAATGACAAATAATATCATTACAAATATTATAATTTTTGTTATTATCATTATTATTATTACAAATATCAGTATTACTATCATTGGGCCTGATCCAGACCTACGCTTGGGTTACGTTTCAACGCGTAGCGTATTTAGGCTTTCTTGATTACTATGCACTCCCCTAGGCACTCCCCTCGGCATGCCTCACAACTGTCCCGATTTCAGCGGGACAGTCCCGCTTTCGGGGTATTGTCCCGCCCGCCCCAGAACATGTCCCGAGAGATCAGACTCTCGGGACAAATTTTCTCATCTTTTTTTTAAAGCCCTGTCTCGTTATATGCTGAGTACGCGTTATATGCTGTGTATGCGTTATATGCGGCAGGACTCTGCAGAGCACAGGACACATAATACAGGGCTTCAACGGGAGCCGCAGAGCAGACCCCACCGGACAGAGGAAGAGGGAAGACTTCAAAGGTAAGTAAATAAATTTAATAGGGTCTGGCAATTGGGGGGCAGACATCAAATAATTGGAGGCTGACACTGGCAATTCATTTGGGGGCAGACATGGAGGCAGGCACAGACATTAGGGGCAGACATGGAGGCAGGTACTGGCATATGGAGGCAGATGAAGGCTGGCACTGTTAATAAGGGACAGATGGAGGCTGGCAGTGGCATATGTGGTCAATGAAAACTGGCATTAAGGAGGCAGATGAGGCTAGCATTAAGGGGGCAGATGGAGGCTGGCATTAAGGGGGCAGGTGGAGGCTGGCATTAAGGTGGAGGCTGGCACTGGCATTTGGGGGCAGACATGGATGTTGGCACTGGCAATAAGGGGAAGACATGAGGCTGGCACTGGTAATAGGGGGCAGATGGAGGCTGGCTCTGGCAAGTGGGGACAGACATGGAGGCTGGCAATAATAAAAAGGGGCAGACATTTGGAGGCTGAACATATAAACAGGGGCAGACATATGGAGGCTGGACATAGTAAGGGGCAGACATGAAGGCTGGCCATAATAACAAGGGGCAGACATGGATGATGGCCATAATAATAAGGGCCAGACATGGAGGCTGGCAATAATAATAAGGGGAACACATGGATGCTGGCAATAATAATAAGGGGCAGACATGGATGCTGGATAAATAATAAAGGAGCAGACATTTAATAATGGGGCAGACATATGGAGGCTGGACAAATAAATAGGGGAAAGACATATGGATGCTGAACATAATAATAAGGGGCAGTCATGGATGCTGGACAAATAATAAAGGAGCAGCTATGGAGGCTGGATGTATAAACAGGGGCCGACATATGGCTAAATTATTAAAAGAGGCATGCACTAGACCCGCTATCTCGGCATGCCAGGCACACCCACTTTCCCCAGACATGCCCACTGTGCAGTACAAGACACACCCCTTCTACCAGGCCGCGAAAATTTGTCCCTCTTTACAATTCTCAAATGTTGGGAGGTATGCCTTGGTCGTACATATTTTTACCGTTTTACGCTTACTAAACTCTACTCTAACTTTTCCAAGCGTAACTGCTGTCGGCCGTAATGACTGAACGTACTTACTCACCTAAGCACGCCCACACTGTACGATATAAATGCCTCACCCCCACCTCTGAAGCGTAATTACGAGCGTCATATGGCTGGCACGTCCATTCGTTCATAGTTACGCTGTTGACCTTAGTCTGGTAGGTAAGTTCAGAGTTTCTGGTCGTAACATCTGCCACGTGCATGCGCAGAATGATTATGATGATTAATATTATTATTATCATTATCATCCCTTTAATTATTATATGATTCCTATGTGTCCCTCTGTAATACAGTATCCTGAAATAGCTGCTGCAATGGATTCTGGGGAATGCATTGCACCTGTCACAATGCATATTGCACACAGCATGGTGTGGAAGCTCTTGTAAATATATGGAGCTTGGCTTGGTCTACTTACAAGTCTCTGTGTAGCTACTGATGATTCTTTGTGATCTCTGATAATTGCATCCCCCACCGTCCTGCCCCCTCATTTTAAGTACCATCTTGTCCTCCAGGACTCTGGAATTGGGCACTTCCCTATCCCCCAAACTCGTCCTGGACCCTATCCCTATACTAATTTTGTCATCGTTCCTGTCACACTGGTTGTAAGCTCTTGAGGCGAGTGAGTAGTATAGGGATGGACATATAGCCAAGTCTTCTGGATGGGCCAGCAGTGGTCTGGCAGTCAGGCCGGATGTAGGGGGTAAGAAATCCCCCTTTATGAGCGTCTGTGCGGCCTGAATACTGAGAGGCAGGTATTGCATTATGAGCCTCTATAGAATATATATGATGCTGTTTTTATTTGTGATGAAGATAGAAGAACACCGAACCCGGCGTTGAGAGAAACTGCCGCAGCTACAATAATCAAACTGAAGTACCAAAGAATAATAGAGCAAATTAAATAACTAATGGCTGCTGCGCTGTTTGCATGGACACAGTCTTTTACCAGTTGACATAAATCTTGTAATTAAAAAGGTATTCCAATGGGAAAAACAATAAAAGTCCTCGGCACACAAGTCTCTGAGTCCCATTCCCAGACCAAAGTAGTTATTCCCTCAGGTGCAAAGTCTTTAAATTCAATCCCAGACCAAACGAGAGATTTCCCTCCGAGTTTCACAGATTCAGAGAGCTTGCAGTGACCATAAATGAACAAGGAAAAAAACAAACGGGGATCAGTAAAAAGTATTTCATGATTACATTAAGACATAAAATGTAAACATAGATTGTACCTAGCAGCCGTGAATAGCTTATGATGTCAAAGTCCACCTTGAGAAAGGCCGTAGTATACGGCTGAAACGCGTTGGTATGAAGTCAGCAGAAAGCGACCTCTGTGAATCTGTGAAATTCGGAGGGAAATCTCTCTGGTTTGGTCTGGGATTGAATTTAAAGACTTTGCACCTGAGCTAATAACTACTTTGGTCTGGGAATGGGACTCAGAGACTTGTGTGCCGAGGACTTTTATTGTTTTTCCCATTGGAATACCTTTTTATTTACAAGACTTATGTCAACTGCTTAAAAGACTGTGTCCATACAAACAGCGCAGCAGCCTTAGTCATGTAACTAGACAGAACTGTGCATTCCCTTGATGCTGATTGGCTGCTGCCCGGGCTCTGCAGTGGTCATAGCTGCGTATACGTGCGTATCCTTCCGCCACCGCGGATGTTGCGCCTGAAATGCTCTGTGCATTGTTAGCCAACCGTAGAGACTAAACAGTAAGTGTGAGCCGGGGCTGGCAGGAGAGTGAACAGGAGCATAATAACAGGGGGGCCTGGAGGAAAGGGTGGAGGGGCACTTAACAGACACGCCCCCTGCACCACAAGCAAGATGTCAGAGGCATCTGTTAGACAGCAGTCCCACCCAGCTCCGCCTCAATTCATGCCCAGCTCCGCCTCCATTCACGCCCATCCCGTGTATACCAGCTGCCAGCCACCAGCCCTAGACATGTGATTGTCGGGGTCGGGGCCCACACATCCTTATTCTAGAGGTCAGGCCTCTCGTTGCGTTTTATGTTACTTGTGACATCACACGATGATGATGATGATGACGCCATGATGGAGGGAATAGAGGGACTGGAGACTCCCCCCTCTTCGTGTGAAGGTAAATTCTACGCTGTCCCTTTCACACAGTGTTTTATGTGTGTGACAATGACACCTATCACCATCCACACATAATGACATCTCCATCTAAAGGTGACATTACAGTGGAGGGGACTCGGATATAAGCCTTGGATGACTCTCTATTCATATATAAGAGACAGGCTGATTGCTTTATATGAATAACTATATGGAAAGGTCACCAATCAGAGACAGATACACAGAGACATATAGAGAGATACAGAGAGATATAGAGACATATAGAGAGAGATACAGATATACAGAGAGAGATACAGATATATAGAGAGAGATACAGATATATAGAGAGAGATACAGATATATAGAGAGAGATACAGATATATAGAGAGAGATACAGATATATAGAGAGAGATACAGATATATAGAGAGAGATACAGATATATAGAGAGAGATACAGATATATAGAGAGAGATACAGATATATAGAGAGAGATACAGATATATAGAGAGAGATACAGATATATAGAGAGAGATACAGATATATAGAGAGAGATACAGATATATAGAGAGAGATACAGATATATAGAGAGAGATACAGATATACAGAGAGAGATACAGATATATAGAGAGAGATACAGATATATAGAGAGAGATACAGATATATAGAGAGAGATACAGATATATAGAGAGAGATACAGATATATAGAGAGAGATACAGATATATAGAGAGAGATACAGATATATAGAGAGAGATACAGATATATAGAGAGAGATACAGATATATAGAGAGAGATACAGATATATAGAGAGAGATACAGATATATAGAGAGAGATACAGATATATAGAGAGAGATACAGATATATAGAGAGAGATACAGATATATAGAGAGAGATACAGATATACAGAGAGAGATACAGATATATAGAGAGAGATACAGATATATAGAGAGAGATACAGATATATAGAGAGAGATACAGATATATAGAGAGAGATACAGATATATAGAGAGAGATACAGATATATAGAGAGAGATACAGATATATAGAGAGAGATACAGATATATAGAGAGAGATACAGATATATAGAGAGAGATACAGATATATAGAGAGAGATACAGATATATAGAGAGAGATACAGATATATAGAGAGAGATACAGATATATAGAGAGAGATACAGATATATAGAGAGAGATACAGATATACAGAGAGAGATACAGATATATAGAGAGAGATACAGATATATAGAGAGAGATACAGATATATAGAGAGAGATACAGATATATAGAGAGAGATACAGATATATAGAGAGAGATACAGATATATAGAGAGAGATACAGATATATAGAGAGAGATACAGATATATAGAGAGAGATACAGATATATAGAGAGAGATACAGATATATAGAGAGAGATACAGATATATAGAGAGAGATACAGATATATAGAGAGAGATACAGATATATAGAGAGAGATACAGATATATAGAGAGAGATACAGATATACAGAGAGAGATACAGATATATAGAGAGAGATACAGATATATAGAGAGAGATACAGATATATAGAGAGAGATACAGATATATAGAGAGAGATACAGATATATAGAGAGAGATACAGATATATAGAGAGAGATACAGATATATAGAGAGAGATACAGATATATAGAGAGAGATACAGATATATAGAGAGAGATACAGATATATAGAGAGAGATACAGATATATAGAGAGAGATACAGATATATAGAGAGAGATACAGATATATAGAGAGAGATACAGATATATAGAGAGAGATACAGATATACAGAGAGAGATACAGATATATAGAGAGAGATACAGATATATAGAGAGAGATACAGATATATAGAGAGAGATACAGATATATAGAGAGAGATACAGATATATAGAGAGAGATACAGATATATAGAGAGAGATACAGATATATAGAGAGAGATACAGATATATAGAGAGAGATACAGATATATAGAGAGAGATACAGATATATAGAGAGAGATACAGATATATAGAGAGAGATACAGATATATAGAGAGAGATACAGATATATAGAGAGAGATACAGATATATAGAGAGAGATACAGATATACAGAGAGAGATACAGATATATAGAGAGAGATACAGATATATAGAGAGAGATACAGATATATAGAGAGAGATACAGATATATAGAGAGAGATACAGATATATAGAGAGAGATACAGATATATAGAGAGAGATACAGATATATAGAGAGAGATACAGATATATAGAGAGAGATACAGATATATAGAGAGAGATACAGATATATAGAGAGAGATACAGATATATAGAGAGAGATACAGATATATAGAGAGACACCGTTCACCTGATTTGGATGTAAATACCCTCAAATTAAAGCTGAAAGTCTGCAGTTAAACACATCTTGTTTGTTTCATTTCATTGTGGTGGCGTATAGAGCCCAAAATATGAGAATTGTGTTGATGTCCCAGTATTTATGCACCTGACTGTATATAGAGATATATAGAGAGAGATACAGATAGATAGATAGATATATAGATAGATAGAGAGATACAGATATATAGAGACATACAGAGATATATATAGAGACAGATGTATTGAGAGATAGAGACATAGGTATAGAGAGAGGTACAGAGATATAGATCTATTGATATACACACATATATGTATATGGGGAGAGGGGTTCGTCTCTTGGATGACAACTGGTTATAATGGTGGGAGTCGCGGCAGTGAATAGAGAAAGCCGAAAACTTTTTTTGTGAAGAAACTGATTTTTTAAATGAATGGCTCAGTAATCGGATACTTACCCTTCATTCATTCGGAAACGCCGCCCGCCGCAAACACCGGACAGGTGAGTAGGAATCTATGGGGACTGCGGGGAGGATAGAGTAATGGAAGGGGAGCGTTAGGAGAAGGGATACTTATCATTCACCATTGCGTCTTTGTCCTCCGCGAGGCAGAAGCCATCGATTTCCCAGACACTTCTCTGGAGCCTGGTAGAGGTCGAGGTGGAGACCTACATCCGGTCATAATACTGGATAATGACAGCGCTGCTATATACACAAAATCACTTTTATTAAGAAATGCTTGTGCCTTAAGCATGGCTGCTTCCAGTGCTGGTGTCCAGATGTTTCCAGTGCGGATATGTGTGTTATCACTGCGGGGTACAGGTGTTATCACTGGAGGGTACAGGTCTTATCAATAAGGGGGTGCACGTTTTAACACTGGGGGGTGCAGGTGTTATCACTGGGGGGTGCAGGTGTTTCCATTATTCCTGTTGGGGGGTGGCATTGCTTAGATCCAGATGTCGGAGGAGCAGTCGCCCCCCGGGTAGCGACATTCGTGAGCTAGGACAGGACCATCCGGCTCCTTCCCGAAATCCACCAGGAAGTTGTGGTTGAGCTTCAGCCCGCCCTTTTCTGTGTTCACATCGATCTGCATCATGACGGAGCCTTCCCTGTGACAGGAGAGAGCCAGAGATAAGATGGTGGAAAGAGCACAAGATGGCGACTGGTGGGGAGGAGTGAGGTAATGTCACTGTTATTCATGTTCTCCCGCCATGTCAAGTGTTGCAGCGTGACAGTGACCCATGTATGGCGTATGTGACAATGACCTCTCTTCCCATGTATGTGACGCTCTCTTACTTGATCATGTCCGGGTAGAACTGTTTGTCCCAGGCGCTGTACAGAGACGTCGTCGCGTAGAGTCTCTTCCCGTCCAGACTGAGCTGAATCATCTGAGGGCTGCCCGGAATTTTCTTACCCTACAAGAGACGCAGTCACTGCCCGCTGTCACCATGCCAGGTGTATAGGAGGGTATATATCTACATAGACGTGTCACTAATCACCCACCTTTATCACCACTGGTTCAGGGGGACATTTTAGCTCCTCGTCTTCCAGCACCGTCACTGGACCACCCTTCACAATGCTGCCCCCGAGAAACACCTGCAAGAAACCACCATGGCTAACGTAACGCGGGAAAGACCGGGCGCAGCGATCCCAGTGACCCGCCAGCCTCGCTCACCTGTCCCACCAGTTTGGGCTTGCGGGTGTTGGTGATGTCATACTGGCGGATGTCACCGTGCAGCCAGTTACTGAAGTACAGATACTTGTCATCCAGAGAGATCAGGATGTCCGTGATAAGGCCTGAGGGGGGACAGGAAGAGCGAAACGCGATGTACATTATATCTGTCATTACACGAGGGCCATCACATGGGGAGTAACAGGAACCGTGGTGCGACAAGTGTCATTACGTCACTAGATTTCACATGTTATCATATAAATACAAAATGTCCGTCAGCTGCCGTAGTTCTGTTATGTAATTTATTTCTCAGGACCGGATCCCAAAAGTGGGAGTTCCTTATCGCTTGGATGGGGAAACGCCCTCTTCTAGCATTGTATCGATTGCGGCACTTGATCTGGAACCACGTGTTCTGTGCAATCAGCACTCAGCCACTTTTCTCTCAGTCCGTGGGCCTCGGGTTACATTATATTTTTATAGCGGTTACGTCTTTTTATAAACTGATTGTCTTTTTCTCTCAGTTATCAGTTATACCATCACCGGAGTTACAAACCTCGTGCTGACACCGTAACCTGTCCATGATCTACTCAAGAGTTCCTCAGCTAGCTCTACATTCACTGTCTATATGGGCAGAAAAATACCAACCTGGCATCTCTGGCAGTGCCCAGCCCTCCACCTTCTTAGAGGGCACCTGGATGACCTTCTCTGCGGCCCACTGTCCATCCTAAAGGGTAAAGATATGAGAGAGGAGCAGCTCAGGAGAGAAGGGACATCAGACAGTAACCTCATCACATAAGATATGGACGATGAGCCTCACACCTTGTTCTTGAAGAAGCGGAACACGGAGCTGCTGAGAGCGCAGCCAACAAAGCCTTCCCCAGCGTCAGGATTGTGCAGAAAGCGAATCTCCAGCGGGATCAGTCCCTCCTGTCCCAGGTCCAGGCTCTGTATACGGGTGTGCTTGGCCCAGTCCCACACGTGTATTTGGCTGCCATAGTGTCCTGCAATGCAGAAAGTAAGGTTCCTGCCTGAGTCCCGCACATGGTGGAGGCATACTATAGATCAGTGGGTCTCATGACTCCGAGTAGGGGACGATCCTCTTACCAGCCTGCACGTCCTCTATCCTGAAACCTTTATCTAAAATCTTTGGGGCCCCCCACTCGGTGCTCATCATGACGTTGTGACGTGGCTGGTACCAGAAATCGTAGCCAAAGGGAGCAGCGTGTCCTTCCACCTCCCAGTTTCCTTTCACCTCAAACGTCTCTCCATCCAGCAAGACAAAGCCTCCTGATATGAAGAGCAGAAAGTCTCGAGCTCAGAGGGGTGTTTCAAAAACCTCTCTGCCCACAGCAACCTGTGCCATGTGACCATGGTGGTTTTATAAACCATTACTAAGCCTCCAGAAACAAAACAAAGAGACAATGGGAAATATAACATTGGACCTGATCCCAACCTGAGTGTCTCCAGCATGCACAGAGGTCTGTAAGTCCATACGTGAAAGGGGAATGAACGCCCTGTCACGGGACTTTAATGCATACCTTAAAACAGTGTTCCCCAACCTCAGTCCTCAGGGACCACTAACAGTGCATGTTTTCCAGGTGTCACTGCTGCAGCACAGGTGTGTTCATTAATACCTGTCACATTTTAAAAGCTCCACAGGTGCTGCTCATTATATCACTTGTGATTCTTTAAGGAAACCTAGAAAATATGGACTGTTAGTGGTCCCTGAGGACTGAGGTTGGGGAACACTGCCTTAAAATCTCTGCCCGGATCTCCATCAGTCCAAATGCATTTCCGTGCGGATCTAATTACCACCGACCACTTACCTTCATCTGCATGCTTATCACCGCCGCGGAGCAGGAATTAGGCATGCGGATGTCTCGTAACACCCCTCCCCCACCGCTGAAATCAGTATGATTGGAGTTCCATTGTGGAACATCTAGTGTGTGCCAGAAATTTACCCGACTTCCGCAATTCAGGTGACATTATTATTTACGGATCAGGCCCATTTATGTGACAGCCTTGGTCCAGACCACATCACTTGTCATCAGGAAACAGGAAGATGCTAGGGGGCACCATCACCTTTGCCATTTCCATCTTGGTCTCCTAAGGTGCTGATCATAATTTCCCCGCAGCCCAAGCAATGGGAGGTGTGAAGATTCGCCAGACCACACTTCTCATAGACCTCACTGGGTTCCACCACCTGCAGAAGCATCACATAGAGTCCGTATCACCACCCAGACAGATAATACAATATAGATATTGCAGTACAAGGCAGCGAGTGCACAGGTGAATTACAAATTGGTGATAGAGGCTTGAGAGGTAGAGGAAGGAATAAGGCGCTAATCCATATAATCAATAGAAGCGGAGTCTGAAGCCAGGAAGATGGGCATGGAAACGCACAGAGCCTTGGTGGTGGGGAGTCCCGAGGGGTGAAGGCCGGGTGCCGGAGGAGGATGTGCTGAGAGGAGGACCAGGGAGCTTACAATCTATAGAACATTTCTGGAAGGATCTTGGACAACAGGTTCCACCCACCTTGTGTATGCGAGGGGCCCGCTGGTCAGTGCCCACATCCACCACATAGACCCGGGAAGAGAAGAGACAGGGAAGGATCAGGCGGTTCCTGACTTTGGTGCAGTCATCGAAGCAACTGCTGCAGGTGTTCCAGCCTGAGTGGTGGAGCTCGTCGTTCATGTTGGGCATAGGTAGACGATGAATGACCTGGAACGAGGGTTATTACATACAGTGTTACCCCCTCTGTGGGCAGCCTGTACCTTATCACCGGTTTCCCTCCCTAAACCACACAGCACAGAGCTCATGCTCTATAGCCTCTGATCTAGACAGGACACGGACTGGCCACTCTAGAACATCTGTTGACAGATCTAGAACAATCACTGTTGCTGCAGTGCCCTTTATGGGGTTTACCTGGGAGTATTGTGAGGATTTGGGGTCCACGTCCACTGTGGCCAAGTAGTCGGGTTTGCAGATACCGGTATTGCGATAGATACAAGGAACATAAATGAGCTGCTCCCGAGGACCTGTGCAGGAGACACAGAATATTTAATTACTTCTAGAGCCGTCATCACACAAATGCCCTGATCAGAGCAGACTGCAGCATATAACCCGAGATCACACCACAGAATACTCCATCACAGGCCGCAATTACCATATGTGTCACATATTCATCAAACCCATGCATCCAACTATCACAGGAGCCACGGAGCCTCTACAAGCCGTCACATTATATTCTAACCACAGGCCTCCACCAGTCACACCAAACATCACCAATGTGTCCATCTGTAGTCACAGGGCGCTATTACCTTTCATGGCGTCCAGAGGGGTCTTGTATCCAGGGCCACATGATTGTCCGCACTTTGCTACGAAGAAGAAGACACATTGTATGAGCTGGATGGATGATCACACAGCCTGGTCTCTCTATACACCCCATACACACAGGACCCATCATATGAGGACACCGGTACAGGCCAATAACCATACACACAGGATCTGTCATATGAGAAAACTGGTACAGGCCAATCACCATACACACAGGACCTGTCATATGAGGAAACCGGTACAGGCCAATCAATGTACACACAGGACCTGTCATAGGGCCAGATCCAGACCTACGTTCCCACTACATTTCATTGCGTAGCGTATTTACTAGACACTCCCCTCGCTCGTATGTACTTTGGGTGTTTTACACTTGCCAAACCCCACCTTAACTTTTCAAAGTGTAACTACTGACGCACGTACAGCCTTCACGTACGTAAGTGCCTAAGCACGCCCATACTGTATGATTTAAATGCCTCACCCCGCCCTTGAAGCATAATTACGGGTGTCGTATGGCTGAAACGCCCCTTTGTTCGTAGTTACGCTGTTGATACTAGGCTAGTACATACGTTCAGAGTTTACTTTACATACATGGTGTAACATCTGCTGTGCGCCTGCGCAGTACATAGAAAATTGCGTTTTTAGGTCACCAGCTAGCGTGCCTAGGTCTGGATCTACCCCGTAGTGATGAAACCGGTACAGGCCAATCAAGATACACAGAGATGGAGATTACTGGACATGGAAAACACAATCATCAGGTTTCTTAATGACCCAGAAGCTGCAGAACTTGAATGTTGTCAATACACTTTACATCAGGGTGGGAACAAGCAGTCAGAGCAATATAAAGCCCGGAAATCATTTGGTCTGGCCCCCCAGAGGCAGGACTCGAGTAGGGGGGTGTGGCTTTGCTTCCAGACCTGCTCTCCAGAGCACCGGTACACTGGCTGCTTCCAGTGCCCCGGAGGTGAAGGCTGCATCGCACGGCAGGGTCCTGCACTCTCCGGATCCCGATCTGCTTCTGGGTCCCTGGTGGCAACTGGGACCCGGAAACTCTCCATATTCCTGGATCCTGATCAGGGAACTCTCGCTGGGGAGTAGCCTGTATGTGGTAGATCTCCGGGCCGCCGCCGCCATTTTGCTCACATTATGGGAGAATTCATAAAATTTTTGGACAGATATCGCAGATCATTCTAAAGTTGATAATTTTGTATGGCTGCGAATGAGGTTATAAAAATAACCCCTGGCCTTGGTGGTAGTCACATTGCTGTGTTTGTTCTGGAGCCGGGTGGAGGAGAGACACACAAGACATTTGGTAATAGTAATGCCCTGTATAGCGATCTGTAGCCTGAAGTCTCACGTGTATTATTTCCCTGACACATTGCAAGTTTTACCTAAGGCGGATTCCTGGTAACAAGTTCTGCAATAACAAAACTTTCCAAGGCCTTTACCCTCATTGTAACAGGCATAGAAAGCCCTCAGCAATCCTTATGTAAAGACTACAACTCCCAGCATGCTCCAACTTCTTGTAGTTTCACAACACCTGGTGTGTCTGGACTGCGCGATGGAATTACACCCAATTACACCTATAACCCAGCCCTTGTACCCCCATACACATGACCCAGGTACTTTATACCCTGATAAGGCCTTACCCCTCAGATAAACCTATGTAACATAAGAGACTGAATTCCTCTTACAGGAAAGAGCAGAGCTGGGGGTACAGGGAGGAGAAAGGAACCAATCATATTCAGGCTCTCACAATTTTGGCTTCTGCGGCACCACACAGTCTTCCTATGTGTAACAGAATCTGCCCCTGGAGGAACCAAGCTGTCACATCAGGGGGTAAATGCACTCTCTTTACGGTTGCAATCTCCGGCTAGAAAGTCTGGCTTCCGAAAAAGGGATATTCGAAAATTACATTTTCTGATACTTACACCGATGCTTACGCCGTTCAGCATACTCACCCATTCACTTTCGGAAAGAAGAGTTCACTCCGCCGCACCTCCGCCGCTGTTCTCCGAACTCTTTCTCTTTCTAGGGTCAGGCTGCAGGGGAGAGTTAGGGTCAGGCTGCAGGGGAGGGAGGGATAGGGATAGGGTCAGGCTGCAGGGGAGGGAGTTATAGGGTCAGGCTGCCAGGAAGGAGGGTTAGGGTAGTAAAAGGGGAGGGTTAGGGTAAGAATTAGGGTAAATAGTGGGGAACTTTTTTTTTTTTTTTTTTAAACACTTTCGGAGCCCCGAAGGCTCGGGGCCCCAATTAGGGGAAATAGTGGGGGACTTTTTTTAAAAACAATTTCGGAGCACCAAAAGCTCTGTGCTCCGTGGATCGATTGTAATGTCTCCTCGAGGCCTATGCAATCGAAATCCCAGCCAGTTGCGAAGGAATGGACGATTCGAAAAATCGGCCATTCGGACCGGAGCCCCACACCCCTCTCTGCATGCGGGGAAGACACTTTGCTGTGATGCCTCCTCGTTGGGCATATCTGGCAGTCAGCAATTTCAAGGCTTTGCTTTCTAAAGGGACACAATATAAAGCCCTTTAAGCACATGTATTATAATGATAAATCATCACCACCTTTTCAAACTCTCTCTGGAAAGCTAACAATTATGGCTGAAAATTGCTCTCAGGATGCCGTTGGACTACCTGTGATTGCCACAGTCACCGAACAATGAATCATTAATATCAGCTGGAGGAAACAACAAATGAATGGTGATTATGAAAGTCCATTTCGCCTGCTGTAGAATCCTGATTCACTTTAGGGAGTTGTAGTAATGTCTCATTACAGCTCATTAAATCACCTGCGCACACCCTGGGGTCACGTCTGAGAGGCACCCAGCAGGTCGCTCTCTACCACATATAGGTTATGTCTATGCTGGTAGAGCATGCTGGGACTTGTAGTTTCACAGCACAGGCCTGCAGTAAGTGATAAACACATCAGATACCATGGCCTATTTGGCAGGACGTGGCATTCTGCACAGATCTTCCTTATATAAAAGTTAAACAGTGATCTCTTACACAACTGCAATTAAAAAGGCAACCAAAGTGAGATTAAACAGGGTAAACATTGCTACCCAGCCCTAAATCTCTCCGCCTGTAACCCTTCACTCTCTGACAGCCATTCTCTTTACAGCAGCTTCAGCAGACCGTCACTATACGATAACACTGATAGATGTAAGCAGTGACCAACATACAGACTGGGCCCCCTCCTGGTCGCTGTGTCACATGCATCAGGCGCCTTACAGGTGGGTCAAAGGGGCCTCATTCAGGAATTTCGCTGTTGCAATGACTGAAATATTCATCAGATAAACCTAGCCGTCTGTGCTTCCAGACATCAGTGGAAGCACATTGGGCCTGATCCAGAGCTACGGCCGCCGTCAGCGTAATGCGCATGCGCCGGGCACATGTTGCCCGGCGTCACTATGGAAACGTCCGATCGTAGATCGGGCGTCCATAGTATCGCCGTAGGGACGCTGGAGGGGACGTCCCCCATTGTCCCTACGCTGAAGTTAGTGTAGGGGGGCGGGGGGAGGGAGGGTAATGAGGCTGGGAGGGCGGCGTTAACGTACTAACGCCGCCGTCCCAGCGTATCAACTCTCCATTACGCCGGCTGAAGTTAGGGTAGCCTTCAGCCGGCGTAAGGGAAAGTTAATACGCTCCTACAAGGGGGAGTGTCGGGCCAGAGCAGCGATGTTACGCTGAGCGCTACATCGCTCAGTGTAACATCGTAGCTCTGGATCAGGCCCATTGTGACATAGGCCCATATTCAGAGTACCGGACGTACGTAAAACATATACGTCCAGTGTTTAGCGATTTTTACTACGGCGCATGCGTAGTCATTTTTTTATGTAATCAACGTATCTTTTTCTTACGTAAATTGTAAATATGTAAATGTGGTCTGAAAGAGTGAAATCACTAAACACCGGACGTATAGGGTACTCTGAATACGGGCCATAGCCTAATTTACCGTCTGCCACGAGGCCTCTGCCTTATAGTGATGATTTGCTTGTGCTAAAGCCTCCAGAAAAGGTCAAACTTCCAAAAGATGTGCAAGAAATAGAGCCCAAAGAGCATGGTAACGAACAACGAAGGCTGGACTCAAACTTTCAGGCTCCCTGTTGGTCTCCGGAACTACATTTAGTTGCCCAAGAAGATCTCAAGGACCTTGTCCAAGACTTAAACCTATCTAAAAGGCACGCAGAGCTTTTGGACTCCAGCTTGAAAGTCTGGAATCTCCTGGAGATCGTGGGTTAGGGTCAGGCTGCCAGGAAGGAGGGTTAGGGTAGTAAGAGGGGAGGGTTAGGGTAAGAATTAGGGGAAATAGTGGGGGACTTTTTTTAAAAACAATTTCGGAGCACCAAAAGCTCTGTGCTCCGTGGATCGATTGTAATGTCTCCTCGAGGCCTATGCAATCGAAATCCCAGCCAGTTGCGAAGGAATGGACGATTCGAAAAATCGGCCATTCGGACCGGAGCCCCACACCCCTCTCTGCATGCGGGGAAGACACTTTGCTGTGATGCCTCCTCGTTGGGCATATCTGGCAGTCAGCAATTTCAAGGCTTTGCTTTCTAAAGGGACACAATATAAAGCCCTTTAAGCACATGTATTATAATGATAAATCATCACCACCTTTTCAAACTCTCTCTGGAGAGCAAACAATTATGGCTGAAAGTTGCTCTCAGGATGCCGTTGGACTACCTGTGATTGCCACAGTCACCGAACAATGAATTATTAATATCAGCTGGAGGAAACAACAAATGAATGGTGATTATGAAAGTCCATTTCGCCCGCTGTGGAATCCTGATTCACTTTAGGGAGTTGTAGTAATGTCTCATTACAGCTCATTAAATCACCTGCACACACCCTGGGGTCATGTCTGAGAGGCACCCAGCAGATCGCTCTCTACCACATATAGGTTATGTCTATGCTGTTAAAGCATGCTGGGACTTGTAGTTTCACAGCACATGCCTGCAGTAAGTGATAAACACATCAGATACCGTGGCCTATTTGGCAGGACGTGGCACTCTGCACAGATCTTCCTTATATAAAAGTTAAACAGTGATCTCTTACACAACTGCAATTAAAAAGGCAACCAAAGTGAGATTAAACAGGGTAAACGTTGCTACCCAGCCCTAAATCTCTCCGCCTGTAACCCTTCACTCTCTGACAGCCATTCTCTTTACAGCAGCTTCAGCAGACCGTCGCTATATATATATATTTCAGACATCAGTCGAAGCACATTGTGACATAGGCCCATATTCAGAGTACCGGATGTCCGTAAAACATATACGTTCAGTGTTTAGCGATTTTACTATTGCGCATGCGTAGTCATTTTTTTTACGTAATCTACGTATCTTTTTCTTACGTAAACTGTAAATATGTAAATGCAGTCTGAAAGAGTGAAATCGCTAAACACCGGACGTATATGTTATACGTCCGGTACTCTGAATACGGGCCATAGCCTAATTTACCGTCTGCCACAAGGCCTCTGCCTTATAGTGATGATTGGCCAAATCAAACATCACTAACCCCAAGAAAAAGAATGTTGTCAATGCACCACTTGTTGACCCTGAGAAAGTCTATCTGCCTCCACTCCATATAATACAGGGTTCTGCAAAGAACTATATCAAAGAAATGGATGAAGGTGGACTTTACCTACCTAAGAAAGACATTCTCATTGACCAGTGATGCAAAGATCAAACATTTCCATAATGTGAAAGCAGTATCAGGAGTATCAGCAAGTGGAGCCCCCATATACTACAGACTACTACTGCATGTTCCTGAGACAAGTCACAGCAGGAAATCTTATGCATCAGCATTTTAGGTGTGTTAATTGTTTACCAGGGCTCTGTTTCTAATTAACCTAGTTGTAAAATTGATTGTGCCTCATGCAAAATCCTTATGTGATAAAGTCTTTCTAAAACAATGCTTGAATTTAGAACATAAAACAATATGCAATGCATTTACATTGTGACAGGAAGTAATAAAAGATGTTGTTGTTCAGTGTAATGAGCCCCATAACCTCTATCTCGTGTGATAAAAGACATTAAATAGCAGTAAACTGCTCCAATAAAGAAACTGACCAGATTAGCAGATCTTTCTGCTGCTGGGCACAGGGAGGGCGACAATAGTGCCAATTATCAGGCTGTGTGGTCGCTATGGCCTGGATGCCCGCTGCATCCTAATTGACTCTAGACTGTGCCCCTAAAGGGTATGGCGTTACACTTAGCAGACCCTACATTAAGATTTTCACACGGTTACCACTCCCTTTATTTTTTCTGTATCCTTCCCTTTTTTCATTATACAATAAAAACAAATGATGGAAAAATAAAAAAGTTGGCAACCCTGGTTCTATTACACCTCTTACTTTGACTATTGCCCCCCTTCCTATACCTGGTTATATCCCTTCTATCATATTCACCTCTACCCCCTGTACCTGGTTACACCCCCTGATATGTGAAAGCTGCTATCATATCCCTTTTGTCCAAGCTATATGTTTCTTCCTCTAGTCTCTCTGTATGGTGTGTGACACAGGCCATGCACCATATTAGTTGCTCTTCTCTGCTCCAAGCTATACATATATTTATGTATTTCTAGAGATATTGGCCCGGATTCACAACCGCGGACATATTGCACATACATTCTTAAATTACAGATAATAGCTATTGCACATGTGTAGTAACTATTTTACGTAATCTTTAAGACCACATATACGCAATCTATGTGACATCACTATTTCTCTCTCTCTGCTACTGACTCCTCTCCATATACACCCAGCATCTGACTTGTTTTTCTCATTGCTGGGTTACATTGCTTGGCTGCCTTTATATCACATGACATAGTGACTCCTAGATCCCTTTCCCCCTCAGTAGTGTATAATGTAGATCCCTTTCCCCCCTCAGTAGTGTATAATGTAGATCCCTTTACCCCTCAGTAGTGTATAATGTAGTGCATTGCTGCACTCTGAAGCAATTCTCCAGTCTATCTACATCATCAATCATTTTGGGTATCTTAGTGTCATATTTTCCCCTCAATACCACAGGTAACATCACCAATAAAGATAATAAACAGCACTGGTCCAAGTACAGATCCCTGGGGAATCCAATGGTCTCCTCACCATCATTCACTACAACCCTCTGTTGTCTGTCCTGTAATTCAGATTATGGGCTGTATTCAGAGATCCATTTGCTAAAGGTACGCAATTATACACACGGACGTTGCAAGGCCACACCCATGACACGCCCCTCACACGGACGGGTTGACGGTGACTTACGAGTGCCTCCACCACTCTTATCTTTAGGTGTGCAGTTCCGTGCGTATAATAATACTTCTGTACGTGCTTATCTAAATAACCGCACCCTCAAACAGTCATTTAAATGCCCCCCCCACACACTTAAGGTGACGAGGGTCAGGTTGCACAGTTCTCGTAGAGGGCTCCGCCAACCGGAGTGCAGATAGAGGCACAGGGAGACAGGATTAGCACAAGTCCTCACATCAAGAGTTCCCTGAGGAGAGGCGCTTGTATGAAACAGTGTTCCAGGGGTTGCGGTGGGGGTGTTGTGGGCCCATGGGGGGCCGGGCTTGGTTGGAGGTAGAAGCGGATGTGTTTTGCGGAAGTGGAACGTTGAGTTGGGAGAGCATAATTTTGGCCTCTTCAGGGGTTTTAGCTGATAGCATTCTCTCGCCGGAACGGACTTGGAGGGAGAAAGGGAAGCCCCACCGGTATTTAACATTGTTTTGTCGCAGGGCTTGTGTGAATTCCTTCATTTCCCTCCGTTTGATGAGGGTCGAGGAGGCAAGGTCCTGGAGAATTTATAGCTCCACCCCTTCAAACGTTATAGAGGCTTGAGAGCGAGCAGCCGTGGACACCTGTTAATTGGCCTTAAAGAAATGGAGCCGTAGAATGACATCTCGGGGAGAGTTGGAATCTTGGGCTCGGGGACGTAGTGCTCGGTCCATAATAAGCATGTCGTCAGGTATAGAGGGGGCTAATTGTCGGAAGAGGCGGAGAAGAAAGTTGTCCAGTTGGGGACCCTCATAGGACTCAGGAATATTGCGGATTCTTAGGTTATTCCGCCGATTGCGGTTCTCCGCGTCCTCCTGTTTGTCTGCAAGCAATAGGACGTCGTTAGGAATTGGGCCAGCTCCTGCCCCAGGGTGTCTTGTGTATTCAGTAAGCTGTCCTGGGATTGTTCCAGGGAGTCCACACGGGAACCGATGTCTGTGATTTCCTTACGAAGGTCAGCTATAGCTTTATTCACTTCGTCCGTGATGGTTTGCTTGACGCTCCTCATTTCTGCGAGGATGGCTGCGATGTCAGCTTTCGTGGAGGGGGCGGCCGGATCTTCACTATCAGAGTCCTCCTCGGG
>WWET01006142.1:0-15831 GCA_011038615.1 Limnodynastes dumerilii
ACAGATCCCAAACCCCCCTTGAACGTGACAACTACATTCTTTCAAAATATTTATTTTTCTTTGATTTTCCAACTGTTAAAAGAAACTTAACTTTGAATGGATGTCCCAATCACTTCACTTTATGCGCAACAATTAGAAGAATTAAGTTTATAACCTTACTTTATTTACTTAATGTAGTACAAACATTAACTTTAGGTTCCTCAAATAAAGTCACACTAATAGCACTGAATAACATTAAATAATAGTGCTTTATTACCTCTTATTAACTGTAGACATAACAGGAAGAGACTTCATTTCTTTTAGTTACCCAAGTACAGTATGTAATTAAAGTGCAGTAATCAGCTAATTTCACATTAATCATAAGAAGAAATGATCATTTGCTTCCCCAGCTGCTTTGCAGGTCCAGAAAAGTCTACTTTCTGTCAATAACTTAGCCCTGACAATTTATTGACTGTTCAAAGCTTTTTCTCCTTGTAAGGCCAGTTATGCTTCATGTTTACTTAAGAAAAGCACTGTAAAAACAACATAATTTTGCAATATAACTCATGCTTCATCTTTATAGGCCTGTGAGTCACTCAATTTTGTCATTCTCCTTTTATTTTACTGTAACAAATCTGAGAACCTCTAATAAAACTGTGTTCCCTTCCCATTGTAAGTCATATTCCTTTCTGTAGATGACTGTTTATTTAAAGAGTTTATTTTAACCTTTCATTCTCAGAATTATTTTAATGAGCTTTTTGAATATTTTAGTATATTTTTTATAGAAAGCTTTCTTCTCAGTAAGGGCTGAAACCTACACAAAATTGTCTAAGATAGGGTGATAGCCCTATCAAAAACTAAGATTTATCTTATGGGCACTCTGGGTCTCTATTGGTAGAAAGTATTTGTTGTATATGATAAAATTAATTCATTTTTATTATTATACATTAAAAATAATGTGATGTGATGTGATGATTGACTTTAATGTTGTGAAATATTTTCTTAATATCAAAAATTTCCTACAGTGTTTTAAACCAAAAATATTTATTAAATTCAAAATGTTTTGGTTCTTCTTATCCACTTATGCAAAAATAAAGTTGTACAACAGAACTGCTTCTGACCATTGTTGCAGTTATTATAAACAAAGTATCATTTCCACTCTGCTACATTTATTTCTACTGATATTTGCTTCATCAAGTGCATATTTTACAGAGGTACAGTATATAAAAGTGTAATATACTATGTATGACACTCTGTTCCAAATGACACTGCTTCCCAATTGCAGAAATTATGTATTCAAAATAAAGATCTGGATTTACAACTTAGTATCTAGAAGATGTCAATTAAGAACAAAGAGTGCTATTATCATAATTATAATAATAATTCATATGACACAATATTCTCCTGTTTAGATTTGTAATAATATAGATAGTATTTATAGTAAGATAAACTTTATTCAACTCAATTACAAGATTGTTATTGGTGAACTATCATTTGTTTCTCCTTATATAGTTGAACAAAATAAGGTATGTAGGGGTGTGATTAATATAGCGCTCAGGTTCAAATGACACTGCCGCTAAATCACTATGTCCACAGCATAGAGCTCAGAGTCTAAATTGAACAGCCTTGTGTCTCTGAAGTATCAAAGCATCAGACAGGGGTAATTAATGTCAGTGTAGGCAACAATCCTGATGAATATGCTCTAGTGAATCTCTTTCCATAAAGTGCACCTTTTAACAATTGAGTAGCGGTGAGCTGACATTTGTTTTACCATGTGCCAATAAACATAAAGAGACGTATATAGATATCCCCTGTGCAGCGCTAAGATTAAAGCACCACTGCCACCTAATTGATCAAATCATCTGCTAGGGACACAGATCTGGATTAACAATCCAATATCTGTGATATTAAGCTAAGGACCAAGTTACATATTAAGAACAAAAGCACAGCACACCGCCTGACCTAACACGCGTTTCACAACTGCTTCGTCAGAAGTTTCAATTGATAGATCACCAATTGAGGGTTTAAATACTAAGTAAATTTAATTGGCTAAGAAGAAGAATTACATTAATACTCCAATCAGATTGATTAGTTACTACTTATAATGTATCCATACTTGTAATTAGTGTATATTATTAAATATTGTGTTAAGCTCCGTTTCCACAAGATTTAATTTATTGTTTTTGATCCATATAAATTAAACCAAAAATTAATCATAAACTAATTATATTTTTAGATATATATTCTAACAATCATATTTAAATGATTCAAATATAAGTGCAGAGTTATAACTTTTGTGTGTGACAGTTGTGTAAATCAGTGATTATGTATAAAACAGTGATGATGTATGAACTTTAATATATCCTTTGCTGTAATAATTAACTTTTAATGAATTAAATTAAATGTGAAAAAAACTTGTGTATTTAATATGTGTATTAATTTGATAAATTTTAATCATGCTAATAAATCATGACTAGAGCGTTAGTGTAAATAATAAATCCAGTGAGTGAAGATGAATCATGAATGATAACTATATTGTACTATTACCTTAATAAATAATGAAATTGATATTTTTTTTATTATTTTGTAAAAAAAAATGTTTATTATTATTTATTTAATCACTAATGATTACTGTGAATAGCTAGTAATTGATTGTGGTAAATATGACTTAATAATATTAGAAATAAATATATTATATATCTAAAACTAGGTTGTGTAATATGAATCGAAATATAATAAAAATTAATTAGTAAGATAACATCCATAATGAGTGCAATTAAGATTTTATCTTAGATACATAAGTAATTGTTTATAAATAATCAGTTTATCAAATTTTGATGGAATTAGATCAGATATTTAATTCTGATATAAATTACCAAACATCTAGTAGTATAAATTTTATATAAGAAAGTCAGAGAAGTTATACTCCTCATTCATGCCTTTGGGAGTCATTGGGCCTGATCCAGACCTACGCCCGCGAGCGATCGTACGGCGGTCGGGAGCGTTAAACCGGACGAAAAAACGCACTGCGCATGTGCAGTATGACAACTTTCGGTCGTCCGAAGGACATGAGCGTGCAGCGAGCGTATTTTGAGCGTATTTTTTGCCCAAGGGGCGTGCGTTTTGTACGACGATAGTCCGGACGATCGAGTTACTAGACAGAGGCGGGGATAGCCATTTAAATTGTACAGTATGCGCGTGCTAAGCCCCGTACGACCAGCGTATCGGTACAAAAATTCACACGGACGCTTGAAAAAGTTAGGGTAGGGTTCAGCCGCCGTAAGTCGGTACAATCAATGGGAGTGTCATGGACGTGAAAGTTTATACGCCCGGGCGATCATACGCTATGTCATGGGCGTGAAAGTTTATACGCCCGGGCGATCATACGCTACGCTCGCGGGCGTAGGTCTGGATCAGGCCCCTTGAGTCTATTAAGAAGATCCATTCTGTTTCTTTTTTTAAAAGTTGATTTATTATATCTCCTTCACGGATCCCAAAGGAGATTTGTTCTACACCAAATGCATTAAATGATTTCAAGTCACCACTATGTTCATGAAAAAAATGCCTTGCTACTGAAGTGGGATTTTTCATTTTTTGTATATCTTTGGCTACATTTCCTATGGTCCCTATATGCTCCAGAATTCTTTGTTTTAGTGGACGTGTGGTCATGCCTATATAGGACTTTGTATACAGTAAATAGTGTTTTTCGAATCGCAATTGATGAAATGAGAAATTTGATGATAGATTCCTTTTCTATCAGTGACAGTTTTAGTTTTAGCCATATACTAGCAGGCCTTGCATTTCCCACATGGGTGGGAGCCTCTTCTTGGTATCTTCCACTTAGATTTATTAATGAAATGACTATGAGTCAATTTATCTTGCAGATTTTGGCTCTACCTATAACTTATCTGTGCTTGAGTCTAATTTTGTGGCTAAATATGGGTCAGATCTTAATATAGACCAATGTTTTTGGATGATGGATTTTATTAAATACCATTCTTTGCAAAAGTCCCCGACAAATCTAATGCTGTTATTGAGCTTCTTTTTAATATGTTCTTTTTGAATTTTAGATGTATTAGAAAAAATAAGAGATGAGTGGTTCTTCTTCCAGGCTTCAGTTTTTGATTTTTTAATCAGTCTTTTGCTGTAGCCTCTCTCACTCAGTCTTTGAGAGAGTTCTTCCGCTCTATGTTTAAATTTATCGTCCGTAGAACAATTGCGCCTTAATCTCAAGAACTCAGCTTTGGGTATTCCTCTCAAAACCAACGGAAAGTGTGAGCTCTCTGCTCTGAGGAGACTGTTAGTTGCCGTCGGTTTAAGAAATAAATCTGTAGTTAGGAGGCCATCCTCCTAGACTTGAATTTTGAGATCCAGGAAGGCAGCCTTCCTTTGACTCTTCTCCATTGTAAGTCGAAGATTAAAATTATTGGAATTTAGGGAAGAGAAATGAATTCCTCCAGAAGAGTCTGTGGGCCATCCCAGATAATGAGTATGGGCCATATTCAGACCTCCAGCCACATTGCATATGCGCATGCGCAGTAATTTTGTTACTACATCTACGTTACTTTTTGCAACGTAGATTGCGTATATGCGGTCTTAAAGTTAACTTAGGTTTATGTACACGCAAATCAGCTATAATCTATCCGTGAGAGGGGAGTGTCATAGGAGTGCACTAGCCTCTTGTGTGCAGACTTAAGCAACTGCATGACTGCAGAAATCGCTCTTAAGTGTGGATCAGGCCCATAGTACATATATATATAGCATATGGCACTGATATCGGGAAAATACTCTAGCGGTAAAATCACTTAGATTATTGTATACTTCCTGCTGTGTCCGATAATAGCTCTACTGTATGGCTTACTTTACATATATTTTAATATTCTACCTGCAGCAGTTTACATAAATCCAAATTAAGTTTAAAAACAGAGGACCTGATTCACACTTAAGAAAGAAGTTAAGAACATTCTTAAATATACGTATAGAGCAGATCAGTAAGAACGATTCATATACCCTAAAGAAAAATGCTAACCACACCCCTAGCTTCTTAGGAGCTAAGAGCGTTCTTTTCTCCATATGCGTATGTTTAGGAACAGCTTTGTTTCCCAAATGAGAATCGTGCGTATATTTAAGATCTTTAATATCCTGAAGATTCACGCCTAAGCTTTCTATGTTTTAGAGACCGCGTATACGCAATCTATGATGCAAAAAATAACGTAGATGTCATAACAAAATTACTGCGCATGCGCAGTAGTTCATATCGGTAAACTCCGGCCGCATATACAATGTTGGAACCACATTGTATATGCGGTTTTCTACTTTGAAGAATTGGTATTCAGTCTTTTGTATGGTACCCTGTCGATACGCTCTCTCTCGATAATTTTATCACACATTTCTAAGAATTGTGATGTAAGCTCTGAGAACAATCTATCATAACATTTCTCATCATTCAGTTGCCATGAGGCTTCATTGAGATATAGTAATTTATCCCAAAGAATGGTGTTCCCCCCTTTATTTGATCTCTTTATAATAACATCATGCCACTGTTTGATCTCTTTCAGAGCCTGATGTTCATCTGTATTTAGATTCTCAGATGTAAATTTATTTAATACGTTGTCCATATTTTTATCTAAGAGATCGAAATCTTGTGCCACTAATCTCATAAAGACAGATACCTCTGGATTTATATTCTCTGGAGGGAAAAATTTTGATTTCCTTTTACATATAGGACGACCTGATCGTATATCCTCTATAACATCAAAAGTTATTGATTCTGAGCTCAATGATTCAAGGTCTTGTATAGCTAAAGTTTCTAGATCCGATATGTTCTCCTCATCAAGTAGTTTATCCTCATCTTCCTGTTAATCATTGTCATTAGTTTCTGTGGGATTAGCAAAATGTTTTGCTAGGAGCAGTTTTCTACAGAATGGTCTTAGATCTTTCTCCCATTTAAATCTGTTCATGTGCTGATTCGGGGAGAAGGAGAAACCTTGATATGAGAGTCTGATAGCACCCTGTCTGATAGGTTGACTATTCTCATTTTATCTGTGTTGTTTGCTAATAGTATTGATTAGTTTTTTATTCTGGGCCCCTCTCAGTAAGGGCTGAATCCAGACTTAGTATAGTTAGGTGGCTTATGGAAGCTGGTTGTGTAAGTCAGCCTAAACGTTACAAATGTGCATGTGCTGGGCAAATGTTACATAGCTGTTATCCTGTCATACAGAACACAATTCCGTATGCAAGGAAATTCATACGACAAGGCCAGACATCCCTTCCGCAAGGCCAAAGTCCGCAATGTGGACCATTTAAATGCTACATTATGGGCTGTGTTTGCGACTCGGATTAGTGCTTTGTATAACCGCCACTTAAGGTAGAAGGAAATTAAAGGTAGTTTTATGGCCGCGGATCTTAACCAAAGGCTGCACATGTGATGGGAGTGACATGAGAGAGCAGTTCCCTCTCATGGACAGACTTTCAGATCTCCATGCTGACAGAACACGTGCAGAGGTCTGGATCAGGTCCTAAATTAGTCCCCCCCCCCACTATTTTAAGGCAGAGAATTAGATTAGAATTTGACTGAACCATCTTTTTATTACCTTTCTCTGTTTTCTACTTTGCCAATTATTTTACTTGATTTAATTAGTTTTTTTTTTACTTTGTTTGAAGGTATATGTATAATTTTTGTAATTTTTACAGTTATTTCCTTGAGAGATATATATTTTCTGCACCAGGACAGGAACAAAGTGGTTCCAACTTTATAATAATAATAGTCTTCAAATACACAATTACATTTCAGTGGTGCTGCTGTGATTAATAATAAATTGAACAGGGACAAAGGAAAAGAAAAATCACTTAATGCGCACTCTTAGGAACTAACATCGTACCTAAAGATAAAAATAAAATATATACATTTTATTAATACATTTAAAATATAAGATAAATGTAGCGAAGTGTAAAATATAGAATAGGTTAGTGTAGAGAAGTCAGAAACAGTGATTAAAATTAACAAGGGGCTCCTGTCCTCTTCAATAACTGCCTATATGTTATTTCCCTGAGTTGCACATTTAACCAATTGCTTAACCTTTGTTTTAAATAAAAAACCTTAAACCTTATGTTTTAATAATTTGTGTTGACTTGAGCACCCTGCAGATGTGGTTAAGCAAATTATCCATTTCCTCACATCAACTTCCTCTTTCCTGTTTTGTATTGATACTGATAGTAAAGGCCAGAATTACTAAGCTGCGGGTTTGGTAGAGATGTTGCCCATAGTAACCAATCAGATTCTAGCTCTCACTTTTCCTCTACCACACACCCATTTATCAGGTATCAGGTCACATGATAAGAAAGCAGAAAAAAATAAAATAAAAAAAGTTAATCACATAGGGCTGGATTCAGAATGAATACCAACAGACAACTTGCACAAGCTGCGTGTCAGTCAAGTTTTCTGAGCACACTGCATGTGCGCTGCAAATATCACACATCAACAAAATTCTGAACGTACGCAACTGTGTTCCATTTTTTCAGAGTTCCATATGTTAGAGTGTGACAGCCCTCTGTATGTTCGAGTATAAGCATTGTGGGTGGGGGGAGGCATTTAAATTGTACAGTAGCGGCACGGTCAGGCACTTCCATATGTCAGACTGTCTGCACACACACAGAGAACCGTATGGAAAAGTTAACGTAGGTTTATGTACACGCAAATCAGCTATAATCTATTCGTGAGAGGGGAGTGTCATAGGAGTGCACTAGCCTCTTGTGTGCAGACTTAAGCAACTGCATGACTGCAGAAATCGCTCCTAAGTGTGGATCAGGCCCATTGATATCAGGAAAATACTGTAGCTGTAAAATTACTTTGATTATTGTATACATCCTGCTGTGTCCGATAATGGCTCTACTGTATGGCTAGCTTTACATATATTTTAATATTCTACCTGCAGCAGTTTACAAAAATCCAAATTAAGTTTAAACACAGAGGACCTGATTCACACTTAAGAAAGAAGTTAGGAACATTCTTAAATATACGTATAGAGCAGATCAGTAAGAACGATTCATAGATCCTAAAGAAAAATGCTAACCACACCCCTAGCTTCTTAGGAGCTAAGAGCGTTTTTTTTCCCATATGCATATGTTTAGGAACAGCTTTGTTTCCCAAATGAGAATCATGCGTATATTTAAGATCTTTAATATCCTGAAGATTCACGCCTAAGCAAAGAAACATATTAATTGATTCAGTTAAGAACCAGATTGATTTTCTTAGGCTTTCTATGCTTTAGAATTAACAAGAGATTAAAAATTGCAATATGCAAAAATTATTCAAATCATAAATAGTTACTGAAGGATTCATAAAGAACCATTCAGCTTTAAAGCTGTTATGACATAAATATCAAAATAATAAATATCTACATAAATTAGACCTAAACAAAATTTGTATCTCAAGGTGACACACAAGCAATGCAAACATGCTTCAAGTTAAATATAAAAACACAACTTATGATTAAAAATGTTTACAACAAACAATGAAATCATGCACAAACTGCAAATAAATGTAAATAATGAGTAGCTTTCAAATTTAAAGTCAAACACAAAATGGTGACATAACAGCAGTTTTAAAAGATATGACTAACTGTTTCAATCATAGTGAACATATGCATTCATTATAATCACACAGCAGCTGTGTGCTGAACAAACACAAAAGCATGAGGCTTTAGCTCTCTGTTAACCATGCGGGTGTCAAATTAAGAATGGTAGGGGGCATTCTTATATTTTCCGGTGTGTATGCTAGTTTCCGCAAGACCTTCTTAACCGTGAATCATTCCGAAGTCTCAAGAAAAGCCCATACTGTGCATTAGTAGCCCAAGTGCTGCTCATTTGCATTAAAAGTCTTACCCCTCTATCCACACATGCAGAAGTCATTACATTCCTAAGTAGCTGTTCTTATCTGTGAATCATTCTTACATGGTTTCAGTGTGTAGTTCTGAGTTCTGGGCATGCTCAGTTTAACCGTTCTTAAATATACGCACTGAAATCCTGTTCATACTTAGTTGTGAATCAGGCCCAGAGAGACTAGGTAAACTTTTTCTTGGAAATAAAGAGGTTTAAGTCAAATGACTGAATTTAAAGCCCAAATGAAAAAATGTTGCCTTATAATATTGTTTGATGATTCAATATCCTTTACTTATACATAAATAATAATAATATTTTTTAAATAAAAAAGGATATTCTCCTTTATCTTCAAAAATGTGTTAACTAAATAACTTTCCTACTAGTGTTGTACATCTATTACAGATACTGAGGACCATTCCTACTAGTTTTATTTTAATATGGTGGATTCAGAATAATACATTACACTTCATGTGATTGGACCAATAGATTTGAATAGCTCTGCTGGTGCTCTCCTGTTATAATAACCCCCACTTGCACGTATAGACTACTGACATACAGGGATTCCCATAAGCTTAGCAGCTCAAGCAGGCATAAATTTATTAGGATCAGAACACATTAAGAGAAAACGCTTGCACTGTAATTGACTCACTAACCATGCATGTGAAGTGAAAAAAAGTAGCTGCAGTATAGTAGATACACAAGGAAACTAAGGAAATGTTGTCATTTTTGGCTAAGACCCAATAACACAATGCCATTTGTCATTATTTGCCAATATCTATAGTGATTTTTGTCCTTTATAAATGGAATTATTTTATGCCAGGATTTAAATTGGAACCTTTTCACCTTGCACATGGTAAACGTTACAAACTTACAATACTGCGTTTCATCTATTCCACTCTCTGAAAAGCACATGTGCTCTTGAAATTTTTCTTTAACAGTGTTCCATGTTTCATTGAAATGAACTTTAAAGATAAACATCTGCTAAGGACTAAAAGTTTTTTGAAGTTAGCAAATTACAAAAAGGGATGTCATTAATAAAGAGATCTTAAACATGTGAAATCATTTACAGATAATGGATAAAGTGGAGAGATAGGTTAGCTCATTTTCACATATTGAATACAGAAATGAAGATCACATATCACTGGTATATGTACATGATTATGTGTATCAGTACTGTATATATTTGGCATCTGCTACCCTAAACTCACCAGTGTCTTTGGGCCTGATCCAGACCTACGCCGATGCGCTGTGCTTACTAAAGCACAGCATATCGGCATTTACTTACCCTGACACTCCCCCTGTGCGGGCGTATGGCCCCTTCCTTATGCCGGCTGAAGGCTACCCTAACTTCAGCCGACGTAAGGAAGGGGCCATACGCTCCCACAGGAGAGTATGGCCGCTTAGCCCGCCCTCCTACCCTCATTTAACTACCTCCCCCGCCCACCTGCACTAACCTTAACGTAGGGACGCTGGAGGACGTCCCCTTCAGCGTCCCTACGGTGCTGCTACGGACGCCCGATCCAAGATCGGGCGTTGCCGTAGCGACGCCGGGCAACATCTGCCCGGCGCATGCGCAGATCGGCTTAAAAGCGAGTCCTAGCGACGGCGGGCATTATTCTGAATCAGGCCCTTTGTGATCATTTTTATTGTGTAATGACATTTTTTTGTATACATAAATATAATCAGGTTCTGCCAAACGAATATTTGCGCCCTGGTATACAGCAACTTCTTGCAGCCACCCCTATACTCCAATATGATAGAGAAAGAGATGCCATCAAAGAGGAGGGTTCAACACATTTGAGGTATGGCTAAAACGTTTGTACATAGTTAAGAAATTTGAAACCGTTGTAGTTTCTTAGTAGGTATTTTGACCTAAGTAATTAATGACTTTTACTTTGGCATTCTCTAGTCCACCTTTCTTGAAAACACAGCTATGGTCTTGTTCATTTTCTTGTTCATTTTCCAGCTCTGTAATAAATTTTGTACTAATTTTTACTTTTCTTTAACCCAATTATGTTAAAAATGGGTCAGCTGTGATATAAATACATCTCAAAAATTCCTTGGGCAATATTAGTAAATGTTGTCAGGCACAACAATAATTTCTGGCTGAGTTTGTGACCACAATGAAAGTCTAACTCAAGCTACATCCATACACCCCACAAACCATTTATATGTATGCCAATCTAAGAATGACGTAATCAGAACAATATATAAGAGAGCTCCTAAGCACAAGTATTTATATTGTACAAAAATGTTTAGAAGCCGGACGTTCATAGGGAATACAGTAGACTCAGTGACACAGCTCGGTAAGGTAGGGTTACCTTACCCTAGTGCCTAAGTGAATAATTAAGAAAAATTAAAAACCTCCTTATATGTATCCTTAAACCTTATGCTGATGATATTACTGGCTTGTTGTCAGAGAGAGACTGCAAACACCTGGGAAACTGGTGCATTTCGCTTTAGGCTGTATCGAGGCATCACTTTAGAGTAATGTCTTGACACAGCCTAAAGCAAAATGTGTGTCGGCAGCCCACTCTGAACCCACCTGTGTGTATTAATTAGAGAAATAAAAGTTATGTTTTATCCGATGGTATGCAATTATATATATATATATATATCCTAACATTATACATTTATTATCAAATATTTCATGTAAATAGTTGGTGCTTTTTTTTTATTTTTTTTTAAGAATTCCTTTATACTGTAAAACTGCTTTCAGCAATTATACAAAGACCAGCATTATATTATAGTATCCAGAAGTCAAATGTTTCATTTGAACTTCACCTTTTGGCTTGAAAAACGTCTTAATCAGTACGAAACGCGTTACCAGATTAACTTCTTTACCACTACATTATATGCTTTTAAAATTCAATTAAGGACTTTTTTGGAAACAGAAAACTTTATTGGAGCAATTCACTTGATATCTAACCTTTGACTACTACAGTCGCAAAGGAATCACTGGTTCATACTTTAAGATCCATACAGAAGGTGTCTGAGTGTATATCCATTCATCATCAGGCATAGACCCATGTCCACAGCAGCTGCGGTTTCCCATGGAGGGTGGCCCCAGTAAGCGTTCACTTGGAACTCAGGATCGGGCTCCTAAAGTGTACTCATCGCCAAGTGTGGTAATACTATTATACTCTTGACTGTGCAATATCTTTTGGCTAATGCTGATATTAGACTGTAATGACACCTCACTAAGGATACCCAATCTATAAGTCTATCGGCAAGTGTTTACACATCTCCAGTTCGGGACTTGAAATCAGGCTCTTTATGTGCATTTCATCAAGTGTGATTTAATCTAGCATATGCTGTGCAATATTACAAATATTTTGTGAATGTTTACAGGTAATTAATCTCAGCTAATGCTCCACTATCAGGTCTATTGATAGTGACGCTCTCAAATATTTTGTATGATTTAAAGTGTCTTATGCTAATTGTTTATATTTATAGATAATTGTGTGTTTTTACCTAATCCATCCCTTCAAAAATGTATTCAGTCCACCCTGGCTTGAATATAATACTCAATTTGACTACTGGATACTATAATATTGTTACAGGCTCCGATACTCACCTCTCCCGTTCCTCCGTGAAGCGCCTGTCAATCACCGCATGCCTCTCCGCTCTGTGCTCTCCTGCCGACATGCCGTTCTCGGCATGTAAACAAAGCCACGTGGTTGCAGCGCCGGAGCCTCGGGCGGGCGCGCACACCAACGGGCATGTCTTACCTCACTCTCCCCAGCCCTGGAGAGTTTCCATTGGCCACTGTTCTGCTGCTAGCCTATCAGAGGCTAGCAGCCTCTATTTAAAGTAACACCTCCTTCTCTCTGGCGCCGGTTATAGATTCTGTTTTCAGTTCCTGTGCCTGCCTGTTCTCTGCCTTTGTGCTCTTTGCTGTTTTTTGGATTACTGTTTGCCCCCCGTTGCCCAGCCTCGTTCCTTGCCTGCTACCCTCAGTGTTACCATTTCCCTGCTCTCCCACCTTACTGTTTTTGGCCTCCCGTTGTATTCCCTGCTTCTCCTGCGTGAGTGTATTCGTTGCCCTTAGGGGTGGTTGGTTTGATTGTGTGAGTGAGTGCGTGATTGTCAGACCCTGTTTGTTCTGTCCGTCCGGTTTGTCCTGACCATTCCCGTTGTCCCTCCGTGTTGTTCAGTGTTACCTGTGGTTTGTCTCGGCCCAGTCTCTTCTGGTTCCTCTTTGGCTATTTCCCGCTTGCTTATCCGTTCCCCATCTGCTCCCGCTTCCGCTTCCGAGTTTTCCTCTAAGGTGCGTAACCTGACGGGTACCTACCAGCTCCAGTCTATCCCCGCCATCTGGGGCTCTGGCGAACACTCGGTCCGACATCAGGCTCTACTATCCGGTGAGTTACTCGGTTCCTCTCTCCCTCTCCGGTCACCTTGGTACTCCGTGGAGGTAAACCCGGGGTACCATAACAAATATAGCGCTGATCTTTGTATAATTTCACTTTATTAGTTTGTGGACTTTTATGCTTTTATTTATTTATTTTTTTTTTTAAGTCCATCTTTGAACTTCAAGTTTTTTGTACATAGCTGCTGTATGCCTTCTATCTGCACCTTTGTCACTCTATATAATTATTTTGGTTGCTATTATCCCGGTTATATCTAATGAGTGATATTAATGGATTCCAAATATATAGTAAATCTCAGATCGGTGTTCTTGTACTTTATAACATAAAATAACTTGCTCGGCTGCTCTCATGGGGAAGTTATGATAGAAAAATGGAGAAGAGACGCACTACCTGACTAAAATGTCATTCAAAGTGTTTTTCCTAAACAATGTCACATTTCAAAAACACAAGGCCATATCAGGAAATCAATCAACTCTTTATGTGATTAATATATAATGACACACATGCACACATAAATACATGTTAACTAATCTCATCCTTGCTTCTCACTGAGGGAGGACGGAGGGAGAAAAACAGGTATTGAACCTTATTTTTCATATATCCTACAATAAGAATAGGAAATGCTGATTTACCCAGTCTCGTGGTACCATGGTGTCTCAGTCCCAGATGCCATGGAGCTCTTAGCATTCTTAAGCTTCCCTGGGAACAGACAGGTGTTGTGGCACTGTTCCCCATTGGCTGCTGGTCACCTAGGGTGATAGTCAACACAGCACAGTTAAAAATAGCTTGAACTGTAAAGATGCATTAGTACAGGCTTAATTGCCAATGTTTGTATAGACATCTCCAGAAATTGAAATATAGTATAATCAAACTATTGTATTAAGCACAACTCAAATGGGAAAGCTTCTAAGTTCTGAAGGCTTAACCACAAATAGTCGTTACATTATAATGGCAACTATCATGATGTATTGAGATATAGAGCTATCTTACCCATACACTGGGCTTCTTATACCTTCATGCTAATGTGATGAGTTACACAGAGAGGGGCTGCAGATATTGGTATAGAGTAAACAGCAGCACAGCAGATCACTCAGCTTGACAGTACAAGGAATACCTCTATGCTGCAGTACAACTATATACTGTATGCTCAGTAGCAGTCCATACTTATGTTCATGGTGACATTCCTGTGGTTGTATTAGTTATGAGCAATTTTTGCTGTATTTAGGGTGTAGATATCAAAGACAAAACTCATTGAAGCTTGGTTGTTTTAACCTCAAGAGGAGAGCTGCATTATGTATTTTGCATAATACTTTGAAATATTATTAAACAGGACTTAACCATTTTCAAATAGCACTTAACCAGATAATGGTTGTGAATACAATGTAAAAGAGGGTGTAAACAGCGCTGTTAAGTAGAGCAGTATATATTGAAATAAACTAAAAAATTTGTAAAAATAAAAACCATAAAAACCTTCCAAATAATAACAGTAATTACAATATTTTATTAAATAAAATAAATCTGGTACAAGATAAAACAACTAGAAATACATAGATAGACAAATATAACTAATTATAATAGATCTACAAATAAATTAATTGCACAGTCCCAATGGTAAACTTTCACTCTACCAACAGTTACTTGTTGTTTATATATAGTTTAGTACAGGGCTCAAAGTGAGTATATGGAGGTATGTCATATCGGCACTTCCCCCACTGATTTAATTGAAAAGCTGTAAATCTCCATTCACTTCTATTATTTCTTTATTTTCATACCACCACTTTGACCACTGGTTCAATATGTATGTTAGTTCCACATAACACTTGATATTAGTGTTGCAAAGGCACTGATATTGTAATATAGTAGCTGCACTGAGTTGATTAGTATGTAGCAAATGATCTTACAAACAACACGAAGATGGGGAGCACAAGATCTTACATGACCGGTTTTGGTGTCTGGAATACAGGAGCGATGTAGCAGGCTATAAGATGGTGTTGCTGTCGCCAAGTTCATTAACTCCTGACCGAACTTTGATTATAATGGGCCTGATTCAGAGGCTGAAAATAAGAACTTAAAGTTACAGCTGGGCAAAACCATGTTGATTTCAGGGGGCGTCAAGTTAATTTTATTCTATGCATGCAGGGAGAATGCTTTGCTTTTACTTATTGCACACAGATACCTGATCAGCTTCACTTTTAAACTGCTAATTAAACTTGAGCTGGGAAACATCACCTTTTAACTATAATACTGTTGCAACAAATGAAATTTGACTCCCCTGAAATCAACATGGTTTAGCCCAGGTGTAACTTTAAGTTCTTATTTTCAATCTCTGAATGAGGGCCATCGGGCCTGATCCAGAGTTACGCCGATGCGCTGTGCTTACTAAAGCACAGCGTATTGGCGTTCACTTACCCTGGCACTCCCCCTGTGCGGGCGTATGGCCCCTTCCTTACGCCGGCTGAAGGCTACCCTAACTTCAACCGGCGTAAGCAAGGGGCCATATAGCCCGCCCTCCTACCCTCATTTTACTACCTCCCCCCGCCCACCTACACTAACCTGAACGTAGGGACGCTGGGGGACGTCCCCTCCAGCGTCCCTACGG
>WWET01006142.1:18518-31039 GCA_011038615.1 Limnodynastes dumerilii
CCTGTTCTCCCACCTTACTGTTTTTGGCCTCCCGTTGTATTCCCTGCTTCTCCTGCGTGAGTGTATTCGTTGCCCTTAGGGGTGGTTGGTTTGATTGTGTGAGTGAGTGCGTGATTGTCAGACCCTGTTTGTTCTGTCCGTCCGGTTTGTCCTGTCCATTCCCGTTGTCCCTCCGTGTTGTTCAGTGTTACCTGTGGTTTGTCTCGGTCCAGTCTCTTCTGGTTCCTCTTTGGCTATTTCCCGCTTGCTTATCCGTTCCCCATCTGCTCCCGCTTCCACTTCCGAGTTTTCCTCTAAGGTGCGTAACCTGACGGGTACCTACCAGCTCCAGTCTATCCCCGCCATCTGGGGCTCTGGCGAACACTCAGTCCGACATCAGGCTCTACTATCCGGTGAGTTACTCGGTTCCTCTCTCCCTCTCCGGTCACCTTGGTACTCCGTGGAGGTAAACCCGGGGTACCATAACAAATATAGCGCTGATCTTTGTATAATTTCACTTTATTAGTTTGTGGACTTTTATGCTTTTATTTATTTATTTTTTTTTTTAAGTCCATCTTTGAACTTCAAGTTTTTTGTACATAGCTGCTGTATGCCTTCTATCTGCACCTTTGTCACTCTATATAATTATTTTGGTTGCTATTATCCCGGTTATATCTAATGAGTGATATTAATGGATTCCAAATATATAGTAAATCTCAGATCGGTGTTCTTGTACTTTATAACATAAAATAACTTGCTCGGCTGCTCTCATGGGGAAGTTATGATAGAAAAATGGAGAAGAGACGCACTACCTGACTAAAATGTCATTCAAAGTGTTTTTCCTAAACAATGTCACATTTCAAAAACACAAGGCCATATCAGGAAATCAATCAACTCTTTATGTGATTAATATATAATGACACACATGCACACATAAATACATGTTAACTAATCTCATCCTTGCTTCTCACTGAGGGAGGACGGAGGGAGAAAAACAGGTATTGAACCTTATTTTTCATATATCCTACAATAAGAATAGGAAATGCTGATTTACCCAGTCTCGTGGTACCATGGTGTCTCAGTCCCAGATGCCATGGAGCTCTTAGCATTCTTAAGCTTCCCTGGGAACAGACAGGTGTTGTGGCACTGTTCCCCATTGGCTGCTGGTCACCTAGGGTGATAGTCAACACAGCACAGTTAAAAATAGCTTGAACTGTAAAGATGCATTAGTACAGGCTTAATTGCCAATGTTTGTATAGACATCTCCAGAAATTGAAATATAGTATAATCAAACTATTGTATTAAGCACAACTCAAATGGGAAAGCTTCTAAGTTCTGAAGGCTTAACCACAAATAGTCGTTACATTATAATGGCAACTATCATGATGTATTGAGATATAGAGCTATCTTACCCATACACTGGGCTTCTTATACCTTCATGCTAATGTGATGAGTTACACAGAGAGGGGCTGCAGATATTGGTATAGAGTAAACAGCAGCACAGCAGATCACTCAGCTTGACAGTACAAGGAATACCTCTATGCTGCAGTACAACTATATACTGTATGCTCAGTAGCAGTCCATACTTATGTTCATGGTGACATTCCTGTGGTTGTATTAGTTATGAGCAATTTTTGCTGTATTTAGGGTGTAGATATCAAAGACAAAACTCATTGAAGCTTGGTTGTTTTAACCTCAAGAGGAGAGCTGCATTATGTATTTTGCATAATACTTTGAAATATTATTAAACAGGACTTAACCATTTTCAAATAGCACTTAACCAGATAATGGTTGTGAATACAATGTAAAAGAGGGTGTAAACAGCGCTGTTAAGTAGAGCAGTATATATTGAAATAAACTAAAAAATTTGTAAAAATAAAAACCATAAAAACCTTCCAAATAATAACAGTAATTACAATATTTTATTAAATAAAATAAATCTGGTACAAGATAAAACAACTAGAAATACATAGATAGACAAATATAACTAATTATAATAGATCTACAAATAAATTAATTGCACAGTCCCAATGGTAAACTTTCACTCTACCAACAGTTACTTGTTGTTTATATATAGTTTAGTACAGGGCTCAAAGTGAGTATATGGAGGTATGTCATATCGGCACTTCCCCCACTGATTTAATTGAAAAGCTGTAAATCTCCATTCACTTCTATTATTTCTTTATTTTCATACCACCACTTTGACCACTGGTTCAATATGTATGTTAGTTCCACATAACACTTGATATTAGTGTTGCAAAGGCACTGATATTGTAATATAGTAGCTGCACTGAGTTGATTAGTATGTAGCAAATGATCTTACAAACAACACGAAGATGGGGAGCACAAGATCTTACATGACCGGTTTTGGTGTCTGGAATACAGGAGCGATGTAGCAGGCTATAAGATGGTGTTGCTGTCGCCAAGTTCATTAACTCCTGACCGAACTTTGATTATAATGGGCCTGATTCAGAGGCTGAAAATAAGAACTTAAAGTTACAGCTGGGCAAAACCATGTTGATTTCAGGGGGCGTCAAGTTAATTTTATTCTATGCATGCAGGGAGAATGCTTTGCTTTTACTTATTGCACACAGATACCTGATCAGCTTCACTTTTAAACTGCTAATTAAACTTGAGCTGGGAAACATCACCTTTTAACTATAATACTGTTGCAACAAATGAAATTTGACTCCCCTGAAATCAACATGGTTTAGCCCAGGTGTAACTTTAAGTTCTTATTTTCAATCTTTGAATCAGGGCCTATGTACCTGGGAATCAGAAGGAAAGTGCTCACCTGGGAACCCACGGTGCTTAAATTCCTTCTGTGCCGCCAATTGGGAATCTCACTGATGTGCGGCCACTCGTAATATGGTGTAACACTGTAATTCAAGTAACGTGCAGAAAAAAGCCTCTTATCAGCTGACGTTTTGCTCTGTGATGTAGTGATATCTCAGATCTGTTTAGGCAAATATCAACACTTCCTGACACGTTTCATCCCAGATAGGATTCATCAGAGGAAAAGATGTAAATGACAAAACATTGTTTTATCTGGTACCAGATTTGTTTTATTTAATAAAATATTTTAATTACTGTTATTATTTGGAAGGTTTTTAATGTTTTTTCATGTTTTTTATTTTTACAAATTTTTTAGATTTATTTCAATATATACTTAACAGCGCTGGTTACACCCTCTTTTACATTGTCTCCATTTCTAAAGGGCCACCAACCCTTAACTAGCAGCGTTCAGTGTGAGTTTAGGTATATATTACTATTTGAAGTTGATCCCGAGCTCCATTAAATTGGATTATTGTTTTTTTCTTTTTGCTTTGATGGTTTAATTTGCTTACTAGTTTTTGTAGTTCTGGAGTTCTGGTGTAGGAGACATTCAGTGCTCCAAGTTTTTGTGAAATAAGAAGTTATAAAACACTTCGGATTCCAATCTGAAAATGAAAGCAATAAATTTGGTTGTTCGTGAAGACTTTAAAAAAAGTGATATTGTTGGTGTGGTTAAAATGAAAATTTTAATCGTTTTATATATGTTATTCTAGTGTATAAAGAACTAATCCGATTGCTTTGGAGATTAGTTTTATCTTACAAGCCTGCTCAAGTTTGTTGATTTTGTGCTATTGTCTATTTCTTAATGTATACCTACCCACATTGAATATAGCTTTGATTTTAATTTCACGTCTGATTTTCTTTTTTTATACTATTGATGTACAAGCCTTGAGGCAGATCCTGAGTGTGAGAGTAAGGGAAAGTTGGTGCAAGTTAAGACCTGGGTATAATTATGTTGCAATGTAAGGGGTCCAAACTAATTACATTTTATTGCATGCTGGGATTATACTTTCCTTTTGCACGTAGAGCTCAGATACTGCATACTGTAGATTCATGTTTAATCTGTAAATTAGAGTTCAGCTAGGAAATACCACATATCAACTCTAATAGTGTTTCTACGTGATTTACTTTATATGATTACTGTCCCAAAGGCTGGGTACACACTCTGGGCCATATATTAATCTGATAATGATGGCAACTTACATACGCCAGGTGCATAAGACACCTGTCAGAATGTACTGCACATGCACTATACAAGCAATTCCGTAATAAAACACAGCTGATGTTGCATTCCGTGTGGAGTTTAACCTCTGCAAGTACTGCATGCCCACTCACCATACATACGATAAACACACAGTGGGTGGGCTTTGGCATGTTAATCGTTCAGAAATGGCTTGGCTCAGTTCGTGTGGAATACTTAAGGTAGGGTCCTGGGCATGGAATTCACTTCCGCATTTAGGAGTTCAGAGGAAATGCCTTGTTCTTCTACATGCAGAAGTGGGGGTTTCAAATTCCGTACACTAGCCTCCATTGCAAGGGCTAACGTATGAAATATGCCTTTACCTCTTAACACGGTCCTTTACTAGTTTCATGCCAGCAGACAATAATTGGTTTTGTCCAATATTGAAATATAGTGTGAATGCTAAATCCCTCCCCCATTCAACTTCTAACTAAACACTCCCCGAGGCCGCCTCTTTCTTCAGACACTAACTAACTGGTACGTAAATTGCGTAAATGACCTACAACACATGCATAGTAGATCATTTCTCAAACCTCCGCACCTAAGAAGAAGAAGTTTCTTAGGTGTGAATCAGGTCCATTAACAGGAAAATGAATAATATGCCACCAAGAAAATATATTGAGTTAAGTATATAGTGGAAGACAATGAAGAGTGTTTTCCACAAATATGTACACGAAACCTATATAGCCCCATATGAAACTGGCGCTAGTCGAAGATTATAATAGGCATATAGAATGACCACTGTGGTACAATATAGGAGTGTTAAGTGCATAGGATAGCCTAGGGAATTAAGTGAGGGGTTCAGGAATTTGATACACTTGTCTGAAGAGATGACCTTTAAATAACAAAGTTTTGGGGCCGAATTCACGCCTAAGAAGCAGTTGCTTTTTAGGTACATATCTTTAGTAAATGACCTACTGCGCATGTAAATGACCTCCTTTACGCAATCTACGTACCAGTTCGATACATAGATTTTCTCCGTGTGGTCTTTAAAGACTGCACAGAGTATTTTAGGTAAAAAGAAGTGGTGTAATGCCGCCTCAGGGAGGGTTTGGGTAAGAGTGGGAGGGGGGCGGTATTTAGATTAGCCCGGGAAGGCGGGGGGAGGTGGGAAGCGAATGTACGTGCGAACATTGTACGAATAATTAAGGTAGCCGTATGGCACTCGCAAGATCCATAAGTTACTTAAAAATGGGGGGGGCAGGACGGGTGAGTTAGGTGCGGGTCTGTTTGTACCTAACTCACACCGGATCTGTGAATCCGGTCGTTGGAGGCTAGATAAACGTCTTGGTTGCTGAAGGCTAGTAATTCCATAGTGTTGTACATCCTTCAATGCCTGTATAAAAGTCTGTAACCTTCAAAAGGAACAGAAAATGGGTGTGAATTTTAGGCCCAAAATTTACACAGAGCAGAAATTGGAGATATAGGACCGGATTTACACCTAAGAAACAGAGGCTTCTTAGGTGCGTAAGTGGCCGATTTTGGCAATCTATGTAGTCCTTAGGCATTTTTAGGTGAAAGGAGACGTGCCCAGGCAGCCTCCGGGGATAATTAGGTTAAGTGGGTGGAGGGAGGGAGGGATGCAAATTAGGCTGGGGGGGAGGGCTGGGGATTGTCTGTGCGTATTTTCCCTCCTTAAGAGGGAAATTACGCACACTGACTTAAGGTATGACACTCGTAAATGCCATTAGGCACCTAAAAATGGGGGCGGGGTGGGGGAGTGGACCAGAGAAGTAGGTGCGAATACATGTTTATCCATACCTATGGATCAGTCACGCAAGTGTGAATCCAGTCCATAGTGACGTGAGTAAAGAGATTTACATTAATGTAGTGGTGCTCATATTCTTATACGTTAGAAAAATGATTTTTGATGGTAGGGTTAGACATGTGTAACCAATGCAGGGACAGAACAGAATAGCAGAAGAAAAATGTTTGTCTTAAAACACTTTTACCACCTCTCTCTTACCCCGTCCTGTTCTGTATTTTCAATGACAGTGAACGTCAGACAGTAAGCATCTGCATTATAAGATTTCTGGTAATGCCGCAGACAGTACTTTGGTTGTCATGTTTATTATTCAGACCTCATACATTTTTTGGATGCTTAATAGATCTTTTCTTTGTACTTTAGGCCACACATCACATTAAAGTATGTGTAATATAATCCATAGGAATGATCTCTTTTTTTAAGAAGAATTTGAAAAACTTTTAACCACCATGGGCTCTATTTACTTACCTTGACCTTTCTCTGTGAACGAAGCTGAACCATGCTCGCTTTTCTTCACTGCAAGCCTGGCGGCTTCGCTTGCAGAATTGACTAATTCCCTCCATCGAGGTCCCGCGATTAACTGTTATTTCAATCTTATGAAAAGTCAGACGCGTCGCTCGGCCAGGTAAGTTTTAACCCTATCTTAATTTTTTTACAATTATTATAAGTTATATATGTATTTTTAGTAAAAAAAAAATTGTTATCATTTTATATTTTATCTTTTACTTTCAGTTTACATGCATATTTGTGTTTCCCCATACATTCTCGGTCCAAAGTCTGCCCTGACATTGTGAATGAGCAGCGTGTGGCTCCTGGGCAGGACTTGTTTACTGTTGCACAGGAACAATAACAAATCCCTCCAATCAGGTGTATTAGGTGAGACCTGGGTTGAAAAACCCGGGTCAGCACCTTTACATTGTCACTTGCTGGGGTCCGACACTGGTAAAACCTTCCTTTTTTCCTTTGTCTAAATCCCGGGACCCTGGTAGCCTTCAGATCACCACCAAAAACCTGTGTCTCAGCTTAGACTAAAACCTGAGTTTTTAATGATGATCTGAAAGGGGTATTAGACTGTCCTTCCATTACCCTAACCCTCTCTTCCATTACTTTAACCCTCCCCCTCCCCTTCCATTACTCTATAGACAGATTATGTTACGAAAATGTTCATATTCTGGTGTGACATAACTACTGGACTTATTGTGAGTGGACCTTGTGTCCAGCTCCCAAACACACACAATGGGGTAGATCCAGAACTACGTTTTCCGTACGTTTATTCGCGTAGCGTATTTTCGTGGGCGTAAATTTGTTACACTCCCCCCGGCACACCCCTTGAACGTACGTATTTTGTCAAGATACGCTTTCCAAACCCTACCTTAACTTTTTCCAACATAACCGCAGTCACACGCACATATATGGGCTAGACGTATTTACGCAGCTAAGCACGCCCATACTGTACACTTTAAATACAACCCCTCGCCTACTTCACGTATTTCAGACGTATTTTGGACGCACGTAAAATTGGCACGCCCACACGTAAGTATTTACGTGACACATACGTGATTGGCCCATACGTTCACAATTACGCTACGCTATTGAGCGTATTTTCTATGGTGCGCATGCGCAGTACTTACAAATACGCGATTTTACGTCTCCGCCACGCCTAAATTCGCTCTGAAGCGTGGTTCTGGATCAGGCCCAATACCTTTAAAATGCTCACAGCCTCCCTGGCTGTGTCTGGTCTCCCCAGAGGCCACTTGCCCCACTGACTTCAGAGGGGAGACACCTGCTGAAAACCTCACCTTTAAGCACCATACACAGGTGTGCTTCTAATCAGTCTGTTCCCAGACTGCATAGCCCAAAGACCAGGAATAGGCCTGCATGACAGCACTCTGGGACTTTTATACCTCTCCTGCCTTCAAAGTCCAGTAGTTATGTCACACTGGGTACACATTGGCAACGTATCTAACGCTGCTGCCAGACTTGCCCCATACACACTGAAGCTGGATCTGGGTAAAACTGTTCCCATAACACTCTGCAGCACTGATATGCACAGCCACAAATATGTCTTCTAAAGCAAAATGCATTGGAACTGCTATATTGAAGCTATGGTTACTGTACACACTGTGGACTTCACCAGACATCGGGGCATCACTGATGGCAGAAATTAGCCTGTTCCCAAAATCAACACAAAGATCATCCAATAACCCTCCAGTCTCCAGTCCTGTCTACACCCTTCTGGAAACATTGGTAGATTATTTACGTGTGTCGTTCATCTCTGAGAGACTCATTCACATGGCTACAGTCCCAAGTAGCCAAGTTCTTTCTGTTGCTGAGAAATTTTTCATAGTTCTGGAGCCAATATTTTGTAGTTCTGCTCTCCATGCTGTGGCTTTCATTGTTACAGAACAGGAGTTGTCAACCTTTTATTTTTTTAACTTTGTTTTTTTATTAGGACATGGTAGTAAATGGCAACATGGATAAGCAGATTCAAATATACATAGCTGTGTTACAAAGTTCATAACTATAGATCATACAAACAAAGGTAATTTTAGCGAAAGAATTGCAGAGAATTTAAGAGAGATTACTGCATATACATATAACTGCAGCAGTTTTTCGTATATAACTTTGCAATGTCTAACAGTGTACATGATCCCTACGAGAGCACTTCCATTATACCTGCCAAGTCACCCCGACTTGTAATTGAACAATATCAATAGACTATTATGGGAGGATCCTTTTCTACCAAACACAGAAGAGACCAAGTAGTATATAGCAATATACAAAATGTATGTGGAGACAGCTATATAACTCTCCCAGGTGTTGAAGAAGCCCTCCACCTTAGCTTCTCTGTACAAGGTGGCCTCCAGCCAATCCATCTGAAATATAAAGAAGAGCTTTTCCCTGAAAAGTCGCAAAGGAGGCACCCCAGGGTAATTCCATGGCTAAAGTATGGCTTTTTGGTTGCCGCACCTATAGCCAACAATAAACGCCTTATAACAGAGGCGGAACTACCGGCGGTGCAAGCGGTGCACGGCACCGAGGCCCATGAAGATAATGGAGCCCACAGCAGCCACCACATCAGCCGCTACTGTGGTGGCTGTGGGCACCATTATCTCCATGGGCCCCGGCTCTGTGTGTGTGCATGCAGAGCCGGCACGGTCTCCCCGCTATGGAGACTGCCAGCACTCATACAAGACTCCTGTATGAACGTTGACAGTCTCCACAGCGGGGAGACCGCGCGGCTCTGAATGAACGCACACAGAGCCGGAGGTACATACAGGAGGCACATATTGGGGAATACTGAGGGGGGACTGGAGGCACATATGGGGGAATACTGAGGTGGGGCTGGAGGCACATATGGGGGAATACTGAGGGGGGGGGGGCTGGAGGCACATATGGGGAATACTGAGGAGGGCTGGAGGCACATGATGGGAGATACTGAGGGGGGCCTATGACTCACTAGTTCCGCCTCTGCCTTATACCCCAGCAGACCATCTGATCTCTAGGTACTACTCCCAATATTGCCCACTCTGGTGTGAATATGAAATAGGAAACCAGTAAATTTAAAGCAAATTTGTAAACCGGAAGCTAAAAATAATTTACAAAAGGAAATCCCAGAAACAGTGGAGCAGTTCTACGTCAGGTTCATGACATCTGTAGCAAAGATTGGAGTCAGTTAACCCAATGCATAATATTTTTGAGGTGCTAAAAAAGAGATCCACATACCGACTGGCTGGGAAGATAATCTGGAAATATGTAGAGTTATAAGAAGTGTCTCTGAAGTTAGGTTTGGGAGATAAACCTCCAGAGTCAGTATCATAGATAATGGGATTACTCAGATTTTTATAATTCACTGTTATTGCTTTCCTAGATGTTCGGGATTGAAAAAGTAAAGAATCAAGATGATTATTCCAATCATTAGGCAAAAGGCGCCTAAGAACTATAGCAATATAATGATGCGCTTGCAAAAATCCAAAAGTGAACGCCTGTAAAATTCAAACCTCTCCACCGCCTGTTGATAATTCATGGGGCGTCATTGCTGCATGTCCACCGGGTTTCGGATAGCAGAGATCCCCCGCTCCTTCTACACCATAAAGGGATACAATGTAAATTTGGATTTTGAGTTAAGTGCAGGCAGGTGAAGGGAGAAGCGAGAGTGAATGTGATGTTTATGCCTTAGGAGATGCCATACAATGCTATATAAGGATGCTGGCCCTGATTCACAGTTAAGGGTAAAATTGCGAGCTTACCTAAATATACACAGGTGCAAAATCCGCAATACCAATTTATAGAAAATTAAGAACCTGATTAACCACTCCCCTGGTTTTGGGAGTACTATGTAAGAACGTAGATCTTTGCTGCATATATTTAGGCACGTGGGGACTTAATTAGCTGTGAATCGGCCATGCGTTTAGTTGCTTAAAATTGATTATGGTTCAAAGATACATAAATAAACTCACTGATTATGATTCTGAAAAGTAAATATTTTTTGTTGTTTTAAAACCAGCACATACTCTCATTAACATATGTAAACAAAAGTAGCATTACAATTACAACTTTAAAAACAAAAAATCATGACACACAAAACAAGAAATCATGACACACATAACAAAACACATAAATACTTACTGCATGAAGTTATAAATACAATGCTCCACTACATATAGAGAGTTTCATAAACATTTAAAAAAAAATTATTTAAATAACATAAACAATACAAACAACCAGTACAGGTAAATAATTAAATCTAATGGTGTTTGGTCACAAAATTTAAAACGAAAAAAATAAAAAACATGTCTACCTTTACAATGTTAAAGTCTTGCACAAAATGTAAAATCAGCATAGGATTTTAAAAACAAGCCTTTATTTGTTTCATTAAAAAAAACACATCTATTGATTAAAAACACGCAGCAGGTGTTTTTTGTAATTTGTAATCCCAAATATGTGAATTGTTGAAATTGCTATTGAAATGGTACTAAATGAGCCCATCACACAACTGGTGGGCACAACTGGGTTTGAGATACATTGCTACAGATTTGTCAAGGTTAATAGACAATCCAGAAATAAAACTGAAATCATTAAATCAAATTGGCATCTGAACTTAAAAGAATGTTGGAAGATTTGGGAGATTGCGCCAAAATGACTGCATGATGGCTGCCCGGATGCCTTTTACTGTGTGACAGCCTGAGACGAAGACCAATTGGTGACTGTTTATCAAATTTGGAAGAAGGGATTGTAAATGGGAAGCCATTATTTTAACAAGGATTTTAAAATCCGTATTGAGGAGGGTGATTGGTTTCCAGATTCTAACTGTGGGTTTTTATAAGGTTTGGGGATAAGAATTGTATGTACCTCATTAAAATGAAGAAATGGGTTGGCTGGTTCTGATTCATATGATATAACTCTAAAAGGCACAGAACTGATTGCTGCTGAAGCATTTTTAAGTACTTATTGGAGAAGCCATCTGGGCCCAGCATTTTGTTGGACTGTAGGTATTCAATAGCCTGTATGATATCCGCATCAAGAATATCCCTTTTTACAGGTGATAAGCATGGGAGATGGGCCTCAGAGAGGATCTCATCATGGAGGTTTGGGTGGGATGGGATCATACTATAAAGGACCGTATTCACAGATAAGTGTGTAAAAAGTATACAAATATACGCACCTATGTTGCAAGGCAACACCCATGACTTCCGCCTCCATAGGACACCCTTATGTGCGTATTTATCTAACTGCACCCTCAAATGACCATAAAAAATGCTTCCCCTCCGCCCACTTTCACATAACTTCTACTGTCCGGATAAAAACTATGCCCCTCCATACGTATGGCCCTAAGTGCGATTCACATGTCCTTGCCGAAAGTACTTACGTGTGTAAATACTATGTAATGTGCATGGTAAAAGTTACTACTATTTGTGCTTGTGCAGTGAGGTATATCTCCAGTGAGCACTTAACTCGTTTAAAGTCAGCTAATGAAGATTCCGATTGGTGGTCAGTGTATTCGTGCAGGGTAGTAGAGACTGCCTGCCGAAGGGAATGAATTTTAGCCTGACCATCTTTCCTTTTGTGTGACATGTAGGAGATTATATGACCCCTCATGACCAACTTTGACAACTCCCAGAATAATTGGGTTGTCCCAATCTATGTTATCATCAAGTTATTACTTCCATTTAGAGGACAAAAGATATGAACATTTTCAGATTCGGACAAGAAGAGTAGGAAGCGCCAAAGGCGCGTCATTATGACCCGCTGGGGGTAGTCCACCACAAGGTGAATAGGGGTATGATCTGAAATCACGGTTGTTAACCTTTTACTATCTACCGCCCACATTTGTATCTTTGTTTATGATATAATTTCCTTACTCCATAGGCGGCCCACGGCATAGGCCATATAGGCGGCCGCCTATGGCCCCGCGGGTCCCGGGGCCCCGCGCTGTTAAATTTTTACTTTAAAAAAAATTTTTTTTACTTTTTTTTTGCAAGCCTGGCACCACTGGCCACCACACTTGCATCTTGGTAGCGAAGGCCCCGCGCAGGGCCGCAGAAGCAATTACAGGGCCGCCAGGTTCATCATCCTGGCGGCCCTGTACTGGCCTTTGCGGCCCCGCGCGGGGCCTTCACTTCCGGGCACTGTGTATTCACATACACAGTGCCCGGACTGCTGCGTGCTGCGTCCAGGCACTGTGTATGTGTTGCCATAGCA
>WWET01006142.1:32430-68949 GCA_011038615.1 Limnodynastes dumerilii
CGTCAAATTTAATATATCTCACCTGTCCGGCGAGGTCCCACGATGATCTGCGGGACTTTCGCCGGGATCGAGTGAAGCATTAGTTCCCGCGCATGTGCAGTAGTTGTCTTTTGGGACTTAGAAACTTTTGTCCCAAAAAAGTAACTCTGCGCATGCGTGGGAATCCGAAGCAGACGCGGCGCCGGGACAGGTAAGAAATCTGCGTATTTTGTATTGTTTTTTAAAATTATTATTATATTAAAGAATTTTTATTAAAAATGTATTAGTAAACTATGTAAAAAATGTTTTTTATATTTTTTTATTTTTTGGACATTTTATATTTTGTATTGTTTTTTTAAATTATTATTATATTAAAGAATTTTTATTAAAAATGTATTAATAAACTATGTAAAAAATGTTTTTTATATTTTTTTATTTTTTGGACATTTTAATTAGTGTTTTGAATTACAGCAGTCTCCCGATATATACCCCCGTTTTCCTCCCCCTAATAACAGCTATTAGAGGGAGAAAAAGGGGGATACATTTTGAGATGGCGTTATTTAACGTATCGGCACGGATTGTTAAAATCCACGCCGACACTTTGTAAATTCAGCGATCAGCCCGCCCGCATTCATTAGAGCGGGCTGGCGATCGGGGTAGGAATGCTAATGATCACCATGGTTTCCATGGCGATTATTGCATTAGTAAATGGCGATGCCTTCATTTTCAGGAGATAAAGACCGTTTTCAGGTGAAAACGGTCTTTATCTCCTGAAAATGAAGTGATCACCATTTAGTAAATGGAGCCCTATGTGGCTAATAGTGCTTGTGGCTCTTCTGTATATGGAACTTTGTTACTTGGACATTGCATAGAATAAAGTTTCCGTATACAAAGGGGCCACAGACACTAGTCTAACCTCCATGCTGACGATACAATGTCCACTGCTATACCGCTGAACACAGTGATAGGTGTTGCGGTAGAGATCAGGTTGACTACCACTCTTATAGACAGTACCACCCCTAGGGGGGCCCCACCATGGCTGTCAGCTTTATTTACAGAGCTGCAGTCACGTGTTACAGTATGTACAGTAGTTACATTCTGCTGCTCTGCATATGAAGCTGCCGGGGTGTAGATAACGGTTCTGGCCATCCCCTGACGCTAATACATTCCGGAAGCTTCATATACAGAGCCATGGCATGCTAGTAATATACTAAAACAAGGAGCCGTGATTTTGTGAATGTAACCAGCAACTGTAGCTGATTCATTGTTTTTAACCAACTGATCGGCAGGTTCATCCACATTTCCCGTGCAGTTCTGCGCATATGCAGAGCCGCGACCAAACTGAGCAGATGGAGGAAGGGGGAGGGGGCTATGAAGACTTACTCCATGCCCCTCCCCTGCTAAGGGCAGCCCTGGTTAACATGCCACCATCACAAGATAGTAGGGAGCCTATTGGGGTAGAGGTAAAATTAGGTGGACATCCATTTACCCCCCCCCTGATTTTTACATTACCAGCCTAAATTGGCAGCATTACAGTTATAATTGAATTTGGGATGGAGTGCATTTTATTTTTTTAACGCTACAGTAAGATATCCATCAGCACAAGACCTGCACCTATTGGAACTCAGGTGAAACAATCTGTGTACGTTGAGGTTACAGCTTATCTTCCATTTTGTAGTTAAATCACATAGATTTTTCAGGCTTGAAGTACACACCACGGAACTGTGCACATACCACATATGTGTCCATGAATATAAATTGTTTATGTTTTGCCATTTCTGTTTCTTGTTTGCTTTTCTTTCTAATCACTCCCATATGCAGTGAATATTGTTTGACAAATAGAACAATGAAAGGTTTCTCCTGCCAGAATATATAAAACAGAGGACAAATTCATTTCCATATTTTGAGCATCACTTTATTACCATATAAGTCGTAAAGGCTTAGAAAAGTAGTTTATTATTTGCCTGAGTAAAGGACAATGGGGTAGATCCAGAACTCCGCTTGCAATAAGTTTATTCGCGTAGCGTATTTACGCGTGCGTACCTTCTATACACTCTCCTTGGCACACCCCTTGAATGTACGTATTTTGTCAAGATACGCTTTCCAAACCCTACCTTAACTTTTTCCAACGTAACCGCAGTGATCCGCACACGTATGTATGGGCAACACGTATTTACGCAGCTAAGCACGCCCATACTGTACACTTTAAATACAAACCCCCGCCTACTTAACGTATTTCAGACGTATTTTGGACTCACGTAAAATTGGCACGCCCACACGTAAGAATTTCCGTGACAGATACGTGAATGGCCCATACATTCACAATTATGCTACGTTAATGTGCGTATTTCCTATGGTGCGCATGCGCAGTACTTACCAAAAGGCGAATTTACGTCTCCGCCACGCGTAAATTCGCTCACAAGCGTTCTGGATCTGGGCCAATGTTTGTCTCTCAGGATGACAAGCACAAAAAAATCTTCTTGTCCTCGTGTATATAGAGAAAATATACAGTATATGGAACAAGAGGTTAGGGATAAAGGGCCGAATCCAGACCTACGGGCACCTTACACCCCGTGCACTCCCTGCTAAAGGAAGTAAAATGTGGACACTTACATGTCTAGACTCCTACCTTAACACCTACAACTTGGTCTCCGGCCATAAGGCTGCTTCCCCCACCCCGAGCCCTAATTTAAATGCCTATCTCCGCTTATATGGCAGGGAAACAGCAAGCGTAAAACGGAGGGGGGGGGGGGGACAGCCCTTTTTACGTAACACCCGGCGTATGTAATTTATGTTACGTACACCGGGCACTAGGCTAGAGAAAGAATGTTGTGCGCAACCTTCTTGGCAGGGGAATTATGCAAGCAGCATGCGTAATTCCCCGTTACTGAGAGTCAGCCCCAAAGTAACCTATTGTAACAGAAATTGCCATCTTCTGCTTGTTTCTTCTTGCAGTGTTTTGCTATCTGAACCACTTGATATTTTCTAAAACCTTTTATCTATCTGTAGCCTTTTCCCCTATGACAGTACCGGCATTAAGTTAGTAGTATTACCAAATAACCAAGAAATCTTTTTCTCCCAACATTAACACTAAAATTCCAGTTTGATTAATGCATTATCCACCAATCAGATCTTATATTCTTCCAGACAGTCAGATATTTTGTCTATAGCTCTTAAACTATGCATATATAAAATTATTAGGCATCACAATTACATGAATAGCTAATGACATAAACAGAATATTAATATAATATGACTGCATCCAGATTAATGTTTGATCCCCACAGAATCCTGACTTTCGTGCAGTAATGGGAAGCTCACTCCCCTTATATGCAAGGAATTACAACATAAGACCCGCTACCTTTAAACTTCTGCTGTGTCAATTGAGAACTCATTGACTGGTAGCCTGCATAGTAAGGAGAGTACTTAACACGCCCTCACTGAACTATTTATGTTTATGTGTGTTGACATCGGAATCACTTCCAGTATGGAAGATTAGATCCAGATCCTCAGGGCAGCTTGTTTGCACACTCAAAAAATGGGGATTTACCAACCCTAGTTATTGGAAAACACTAAAGAATAAACTGCCAGTATTTTCCGATTTTTTTTTCTTGTAAAAAACAAACACCAGAGAAACATGGTGCCAAGTTCTTTGTATCTGTTTTTCTCCCAGCTGCAGGTTAATTGTCTGGCTTCCACAGCTGATTGGGGGAGTGTTCTTTAAATAGCCTCCAGTGCAAGTAGTAGGTGCTGGTCATAGCATTTAGTTTCGTAGTGTCTCTGTGCCAGTTTCTTTCCTCCTCTTGCCTTGTGCTACTTTACTTCTTGCTTACTTGAGTGCCCCAGTTCTGTCCTTGCCCGGTACCTTGCCTCATACCTTTGTGTCTCCATTCCCTCCATCTCCCACCTTGCTGTTCAGTCCTATTTGTATTTACCTAGCTCATCCTGTCTGACTGTTTCTGTTAACCCCTTGTGGGTTTCCGCTGTTTGCTTGAGTGTGTGATTGCCCTGGTTAGTTTAGTCTGTCTTGTCAGTTCCGTCTGTTCCTTCCTAGTCCACCATGTCTGTTCAGTGTTTTGTGTAGTTTGTTACAGGTCAGACTCTGCTGCCTGTCTCCTCCCACTTTCTCCTCTGTCTAGCTCTCGCCTGTCTGACTCCCTCTGTGCTTTTTCTGCTCCTCTGCTGGGTTATCTCCTCCAGAGCTGTATCCTGATGGGTTCCTACCAGCTACAGTCTATCCCCACCATCAGGGGCTCTAACAAATACTCGGTCCGATCTCAGGCACTACACCCTGGTGAGCTGCTCGCCTTTCTCTCTTTAGCAGCTACCTCGGTTCTCAATAAAGGTAATCCCGATGTGCTGAACATTTCCTCTCTGATTCCTCGGTCACCCTGGTACACAGCTAAGGTAATTCCGGGGTACCATAACATCCCCTTTTCGTACCAAGTGGGCCAATTTTTCACGAGTTTGTTCCTTTGCTGCCCTGATAACCTTTTTAGCCTGCTTCTGCTTTGCAAAATACTTTTCCCTGTCATCATTATTTTGAGCTTGCTTATAATTCCGAAAGGCCATTTATTTTGCTTTCACTATGCTTGCTACGTCTTTTGTAAACCACATTGGCTTTACAAAAAATTGACAAAATATTTCTTTGTTCTCTCAGAAGAGCTGCCACCTTTGTTTCTATGTGGATGGCCTCCCTGGAAGATTCAGTTTTGCTCTTTTCTGCTATGCTGTCAAAATATTCGCCATCACAGGATAACTATTATCATTACAATTAATGGCACTTGTATATGCCTTGAAGAAGACATTGGAGAATTAGAGGCACTCTGTAAGAGAAAGGACTGTCAAGGATAACCGAAAGAGTCAGTATTAATTGATTCTATTCAAATGGACCATTACATATTGGGCCAGATCCAGAGCTATGTCCGCTAGTGTATTTACGCTAGCCGGAGACATAAAAACGCTATTTTGTATGTTCTGTGCATGCACGCGGAAGATGTTACGGCATGTAACTGTGAACATACGTACCATCCTAGTATCGAGAGCACAACTACAGACGAAGGGGCGTGCCAGCCATTCGACAGCAGTAAATACACTTGGGAGGCGGGGTGAGGTATTTAAATCATACAGTATGGGCGTGTTTAGGCACATAAGTATGTGCAGCCATTACGGCCGACAGGAGTTACGCTTTGAAAAGTTAAGGTAGGGTTTGGCAAGCGTAAAGCGGCAAAAGTACGTACGACCGAGTTGAGTGTCTGGGGGAGTGCATAGTAATTACGATAGCGTAAATACGCAACGCGTTGAAACGTAAAGGAAACATAGGTCTGGATCTTGCCCATTGTTCTTTTTATATTGTGTGGAAACTGGAATATGGATATATATGTATTTTAGACAAAGGCAGCATCAACTATTCATATGCTAATTAACCATTGGCTTTCTTTGATCAGGAGAAGCCACACCCCCTCCAACCCTGGCCCAATCAGATATGTTACAGATAAGGGGGTAGATCCAGAACTATGTCTGTCTTCCATAGACATAATTCAATGAACAATAGCTACTGCGCATGCGCAGGATGGGTCAACTAGTTCATATGGTTTGGTGAGTGTTTCCAGGGAAATGTACAGCATATCAGGGTATTCTATTTCTATTCCTCTATTATCTTATTCCCATTATTATTTAACATTATGTACTCTAGTGACCTAATGTTAAAATCATATTTCAAACTTACAAATCCTACTCTAAAAAACACTTAAATTGTTTATTTCTAAATTCTGCTTGATAATGTGAGATCTCTTTGTCTAAGGACGCCATCTTGTGTATCATGTGTTAGCAGCCATTTTGGAAAGACCCTTTGTCTGAATGAACTAATGTAATTTCTGTTACCTGTATATTCCTATGTTCATAAATAAATGTTAACTTTTGGTGACCTTATTACAGTTTAACATACCCACAATATATCTGGTTTTATCAATTGTTTAATGTCTTTTTATACCATTATGATAATATACATGATTATAATGAGTATGTACTGTGTGTAAAGTTCCTTCTTTGTTATAAAATCTGAACAGATGTCTTCAATAAACCCCAGATATGACCAGATATGACCCATTATACCCAAGGGAGTACTGTAAATAACTATAAATGTTCAAATATCTTTTCAATTATTATCACTCTCAGTGTTAGACAGTCCCTAAGGACTCTGAAGGAACTCAAGCTGTTGTGTGGTGTCTGCATCTCCTCTACTGTTTAACATTAAATCTACACCATTTGGACAAAACAGTTGTGATCTTCTAGCAATTTGGCATTATGAGAAAGCCCAAACCTCATGATTTATATGGTACATGCATAACTTGTGGAATTAATGTAACTTATACACAGTGCAAAATATTCCGTAACAGCAAAGAACATCACAGGATTTTTCACATCTGGAGACAATGCTCACAGTCCATTGTTTTCTTTATTGCAATTGGATTTCAATGATGTGTATTTTTTGTGGTTGGAAATGCTATAAAATGTGAATTCAATATATTTAAAAAAAAAAAACCCTATTATGAAGGCGTACTAAACATTTCACATGGCTCTGTTGCTAATTAGTTCAATATATTTAAATATACAATATGTGGCCAAGATATACCCTCGTCTGCTCAGAATAGACCTCCTAAAGTTTATTAATTTTACATTAAAAACACATTAAGCAAATATTCATACTTTAATGGCTATAGCTAAATAATGTCTATTATTTAGTTACATTGACTTTTTGTGGTTTTAAGAGCATGAGTAAGTGTACAGTGCTTCAGAGGTGGGATACAGTATTTCTAATAAGGGGTTAAGCATACAAAAAATACAATCACATTTCACTTTCTCAGATTTGAGCTGAATGGCAGCTGTATCATTGCCAGAAAAGATCAACACATAAAAAATTGCTATTGGGAACGGGCAATATTTCCACCTGTTGCCAATAGCAACAGACTGTGGTGGCTGAGGTTATTGATAGGCCTGGAGAAGGGAGGGTTAGGGTTAGGGCTTAAGTGGAAGATTAGGGTTATGCTGCAGAACACGGAGGGCTAGGGGGTAGGGCTAGGATGGGCACGCTCTTCTGTTGGCGGATCACTCTGGGAGTCTTAGCATCACTATATGATGATCTGTCACAAAACAGACCATCGTACTGGCAAACCACACCCTCAGTGTCACATGCAGGGCTATAACTATGCGTGTGCGATAGGGGCGCAATTCTTAAGGAGGCACCAGTAAGTTCATATTTATGGTTAAATTGGCTTATATTCAGGGTCAGGGGGCACCATTTTTCCTTTTTGCACCCGACGCTGAAATTTCTAGTTACGGCTCTGGTCACATGGCTTCATATTTAAAATGTAAAATGGCCAAGACACTCAGCAAAATCATTTTATTTCCAACAAAGCAGAAATAATAGCTATGTAAGAATTAGGGTTTGGGAAAAAACAAAAAACTAATTTCTTGGTAATGAGAACATTTTCTAAAAACAAATTGTTAAACAGTTTACAACACAATGTGTTAATATCTAAACATCTAACATTGTACAATTATCTTTTTATTCATGTGAACAAAACGAATTTATAACCATTTATGGCAATAATAATTGTAAGTTTATCTCAGAATAAGTTTCTTATATTCTAAGTACTAAATTCAAAAAATTTAGAAACTGACATTTCTTTATACCTTGATTTCACTGCTAAATAGTTTCATCATTGAACAAAGGACCAAATATATCATAGACAGATTCATCTGGTCACAGCTGCAAGGAGATCTCAAGGGGACCACATGTCACTCACCCTGCACCCAATTCCAGCATAAGCAAATTGGGCTGGATCCAGACCTATGTATGCAAGTGATTTTACGCTAGCTGCTAGCGTAGATTTCGGATGTTTGTACGTTTTGCACATGCGCACAGTAGATGTTATGCCACATAACTCTGAGCAACCGTAACACTGTAGTAACTACGTATGAAGGCGCTTGCCAAAAATACACTAGCAGTAACTATGCTCAAACTACGCACTACGCACTGGAGGCAGGGTGAGGCATTTAAATCGTACAGTATGGGCTGGGTTAGGCAGTTACATCCGTCAGGACACTACGTACGTGTCACGTTCAAGGGGGGTTTGGGATCTGTCCCGGGTGTCAGAGATAGATACGATGGAGATGGCTTGAATTGGAAGTGAGCGGGTTTAATAAAGGACGGGTGCATACAGGAAATGAACAAAATAACAGTCTATGAATCAGGAGGTGCAAGGGAACCAAGGGGATTGGATGTGCACTGGAATAAAACAAAGTCCGTGAACAGGGGTGCCTTCTGGTGGAGGAGAGTTGGTTGCAGAGTTGGTTTGCAGGGTTGGTTTGCAGAGTTGGTTTGCAGAGTTGGTTTGCAGAGTTGGTTTGCAGAGTTGGTTTGCAGAGTTGGTTTGCAGAGTTGGTTTGCAGAGTTGGTTTGCAGAGTTGGTTTGCAGAGTTGGTTTGCAGAGTTGGTTTGCAGAGTTGGTTTGCAGAGTTGGTTTGCAGAGTTGGTTTGCAGAGTTGGTTTGCAGAGTTGGTTTGCAGAGTTGGTTTGCAGAGTTGGTTTGCAGAGTTGGTTTGCAGAGTTGGTTTGCAGAGTTGGTTTGCAGAGTTGGTTTGCAGAGTTGGTTTGCAGAGTTGGTTTGCAGAGTTGGTTTGCAGAGTTGGTTTGCAGAGTTGGTTTGCAGAGTTGGTTTGCAGAGTTGGTTTGCAGAGTTGGTTTGCAGAGTTGGTTTGCAGAGTTGGTTTGCAGAGTTGGTTTGCAGAGTTGGTTTGCAGAGTTGGTTTGCAGAGTTGGTTTGCAGAGTTGGTTTGCAGAGTTGGTTTGCAGAGTTGGTTTGCAGAGTTGGTTTGCAGAGTTGGTTTGCAGAGTTGGTTTGCAGAGTTGGTTTGCAGAGTTGGTTTGCAGAGTTGGTTTGCAGAGTTGGTTTGCAGAGTTGGTTTGCAGAGTTGGTTTGCAGAGTTGGTTTGCAGAGTTGGTTTGCAGAGTTGGTTTGCAGAGTTGGTTTGCAGAGTTGGTTTGCAGAGTTGGTTTGCAGAGTTGGTTTGCAGAGTTGGTTTGCAGAGTTGGTTTGCAGAGTTGGTTTGCAGAGTTGGTTTGCAGAGTTGGTTTGCAGAGTTGGTTTGCAGAGTTGGTTTGCAGAGTTGGTTTGCAGAGTTGGTTTGCAGAGTTGGTTTGCAGAGTTGGTTTGCAGAGTTGGTTTGCAGAGTTGGTTTGCAGAGTTGGTTTGCAGAGTTGGTTTGCAGAGTTGGTTTGCAGAGTTGGTTTGCAGAGTTGGTTTGCAGAGTTGGTTTGCAGAGTTGGTTTGCAGAGTTGGTTTGCAGAGTTGGTTTGCAGAGTTGGTTTGCAGAGTTGGTTTGCAGAGTTGGTTTGCAGAGTTGGTTTGCAGAGTTGGTTTGCAGAGTTGGTTTGCAGAGTTGGTTTGCAGAGTTGGTTTGCAGAGTTGGTTTGCAGAGTTGGTTTGCAGAGTTGGTTTGCAGAGTTGGTTTGCAGAGTTGGTTTGCAGAGTTGGTTTGCAGAGTTGGTTTGCAGAGTTGGTTTGCAGAGTTGGTTTGCAGAGTTGGTTTGCAGAGTTGGTTTGCAGAGTTGGTTTGCAGAGTTGGTTTGCAGAGTTGGTTTGCAGAGTTGGTTTGCAGAGTTGGTTTGCAGAGTTGGTTTGCAGAGTTGGTTTGCAGAGTTGGTTTGCAGAGTTGGTTTGCAGAGTTGGTTTGCAGAGTTGGTTTGCAGAGTTGGTTTGCAGAGTTGGTTTGCAGAGTTGGTTTGCAGAGTTGGTTTGCAGAGTTGGTTTGCAGAGTTGGTTTGCAGAGTTGGTTTGCAGAGTTGGTTTGCAGAGTTGGTTTGCAGAGTTGGTTTGCAGAGTTGGTTTGCAGAGTTGGTTTGCAGAGTTGGTTTGCAGAGTTGGTTTGCAGAGTTGGTTTGCAGAGTTGGTTTGCAGAGTTGGTTTGCAGAGTTGGTTTGCAGAGTTGGTTTGCAGAGTTGGTTTGCAGAGTTGGTTTGCAGAGTTGGTTTGCAGAGTTGGTTTGCAGAGTTGGTTTGCAGAGTTGGTTTGCAGAGTTGGTTTGCAGAGTTGGTTTGCAGAGTTGGTTTGCAGAGTTGGTTTGCAGAGTTGGTTTGCAGAGTTGGTTTGCAGAGTTGGTTTGCAGAGTTGGTTTGCAGAGTTGGTTTGCAGAGTTGGTTTGCAGAGTTGGTTTGCAGAGTTGGTTTGCAGAGTTGGTTTGCAGAGTTGGTTTGCAGAGTTGGTTTGCAGAGTTGGTTTGCAGAGTTGGTTTGCAGAGTTGGTTTGCAGAGTTGGTTTGCAGAGTTGGTTTGCAGAGTTGGTTTGCAGAGTTGGTTTGCAGAGTTGGTTTGCAGAGTTGGTTTGCAGAGTTGGTTTGCAGAGTTGGTTTGCAGAGTTGGTTTGCAGAGTTGGTTTGCAGAGTTGGTTTGCAGAGTTGGTTTGCAGAGTTGGTTTGCAGAGTTGGTTTGCAGAGTTGGTTTGCAGAGTTGGTTTGCAGAGTTGGTTTGCAGAGTTGGTTTGCAGAGTTGGTTTGCAGAGTTGGTTTGCAGAGTTGGTTTGCAGAGTTGGTTTGCAGAGTTGGTTTGCAGAGTTGGTTTGCAGAGTTGGTTTGCAGAGTTGGTTTGCAGAGTTGGTTTGCAGAGTTGGTTTGCAGAGTTGGTTTGCAGAGTTGGTTTGCAGAGTTGGTTTGCAGAGTTGGTTTGCAGAGTTGGTTTGCAGAGTTGGTTTGCAGAGTTGGTTTGCAGAGTTGGTTTGCAGAGTTGGTTTGCAGAGTTGGTTTGCAGAGTTGGTTTGCAGAGTTGGTTTGCAGAGTTGGTTTGCAGAGTTGGTTTGCAGAGTTGGTTTGCAGAGTTGGTTTGCAGAGTTGGTTTGCAGAGTTGGTTTGCAGAGTTGGTTTGCAGAGTTGGTTTGCAGAGTTGGTTTGCAGAGTTGGTTTGCAGAGTTGGTTTGCAGAGTTGGTTTGCAGAGTTGGTTTGCAGAGTTGGTTTGCAGAGTTGGTTTGCAGAGTTGGTTTGCAGAGTTGGTTTGCAGAGTTGGTTTGCAGAGTTGGTTTGCAGAGTTGGTTTGCAGAGTTGGTTTGCAGAGTTGGTTTGCAGAGTTGGTTTGCAGAGTTGGTTTGCAGAGTTGGTTTGCAGAGTTGGTTTGCAGAGTTGGTTTGCAGAGTTGGTTTGCAGAGTTGGTTTGCAGAGTTGGTTTGCAGAGTTGGTTTGCAGAGTTGGTTTGCAGAGTTGGTTTGCAGAGTTGGTTTGCAGAGTTGGTTTGCAGAGTTGGTTTGCAGAGTTGGTTTGCAGAGTTGGTTTGCAGAGTTGGTTTGCAGAGTTGGTTTGCAGAGTTGGTTTGCAGAGTTGGTTTGCAGAGTTGGTTTGCAGAGTTGGTTTGCAGAGTTGGTTTGCAGAGTTGGTTTGCAGAGTTGGTTTGCAGAGTTGGTTTGCAGAGTTGGTTTGCAGAGTTGGTTTGCAGAGTTGGTTTGCAGAGTTGGTTTGCAGAGTTGGTTTGCAGAGTTGGTTTGCAGAGTTGGTTTGCAGAGTTGGTTTGCAGAGTTGGTTTGCAGAGTTGGTTTGCAGAGTTGGTTTGCAGAGTTGGTTTGCAGAGTTGGTTTGCAGAGTTGGTTTGCAGAGTTGGTTTGCAGAGTTGGTTTGCAGAGTTGGTTTGCAGAGTTGGTTTGCAGAGTTGGTTTGCAGAGTTGGTTTGCAGAGTTGGTTTGCAGAGTTGGTTTGCAGAGTTGGTTTGCAGAGTTGGTTTGCAGAGTTGGTTTGCAGAGTTGGTTTGCAGAGTTGGTTTGCAGAGTTGGTTTGCAGAGTTGGTTTGCAGAGTTGGTTTGCAGAGTTGGTTTGCAGAGTTGGTTTGCAGAGTTGGTTTGCAGAGTTGGTTTGCAGAGTTGGTTTGCAGAGTTGGTTTGCAGAGTTGGTTTGCAGAGTTGGTTTGCAGAGTTGGTTTGCAGAGTTGGTTTGCAGAGTTGGTTTGCAGAGTTGGTTTGCAGAGTTGGTTTGCAGAGTTGGTTTGCAGAGTTGGTTTGCAGAGTTGGTTTGCAGAGTTGGTTTGCAGAGTTGGTTTGCAGAGTTGGTTTGCAGAGTTGGTTTGCAGAGTTGGTTTGCAGAGTTGGTTTGCAGAGTTGGTTTGCAGAGTTGGTTTGCAGAGTTGGTTTGCAGAGTTGGTTTGCAGAGTTGGTTTGCAGAGTTGGTTTGCAGAGTTGGTTTGCAGAGTTGGTTTGCAGAGTTGGTTTGCAGAGTTGGTTTGCAGAGTTGGTTTGCAGAGTTGGTTTGCAGAGTTGGTTTGCAGAGTTGGTTTGCAGAGTTGGTTTGCAGAGTTGGTTTGCAGAGTTGGTTTGCAGAGTTGGTTTGCAGAGTTGGTTTGCAGAGTTGGTTTGCAGAGTTGGTTTGCAGAGTTGGTTTGCAGAGTTGGTTTGCAGAGTTGGTTTGCAGAGTTGGTTTGCAGAGTTGGTTTGCAGAGTTGGTTTGCAGAGTTGGTTTGCAGAGTTGGTTTGCAGAGTTGGTTTGCAGAGTTGGTTTGCAGAGTTGGTTTGCAGAGTTGGTTTGCAGAGTTGGTTTGCAGAGTTGGTTTGCAGAGTTGGTTTGCAGAGTTGGTTTGCAGAGTTGGTTTGCAGAGTTGGTTTGCAGAGTTGGTTTGCAGAGTTGGTTTGCAGAGTTGGTTTGCAGAGTTGGTTTGCAGAGTTGGTTTGCAGAGTTGGTTTGCAGAGTTGGTTTGCAGAGTTGGTTTGCAGAGTTGGTTTGCAGAGTTGGTTTGCAGAGTTGGTTTGCAGAGTTGGTTTGCAGAGTTGGTTTGCAGAGTTGGTTTGCAGAGTTGGTTTGCAGAGTTGGTTTGCAGAGTTGGTTTGCAGAGTTGGTTTGCAGAGTTGGTTTGCAGAGTTGGTTTGCAGAGTTGGTTTGCAGAGTTGGTTTGCAGAGTTGGTTTGCAGAGTTGGTTTGCAGAGTTGGTTTGCAGAGTTGGTTTGCAGAGTTGGTTTGCAGAGTTGGTTTGCAGAGTTGGTTTGCAGAGTTGGTTTGCAGAGTTGGTTTGCAGAGTTGGTTTGCAGAGTTGGTTTGCAGAGTTGGTTTGCAGAGTTGGTTTGCAGAGTTGGTTTGCAGAGTTGGTTTGCAGAGTTGGTTTGCAGAGTTGGTTTGCAGAGTTGGTTTGCAGAGTTGGTTTGCAGAGTTGGTTTGCAGAGTTGGTTTGCAGAGTTGGTTTGCAGAGTTGGTTTGCAGAGTTGGTTTGCAGAGTTGGTTTGCAGAGTTGGTTTGCAGAGTTGGTTTGCAGAGTTGGTTTGCAGAGTTGGTTTGCAGAGTTGGTTTGCAGAGTTGGTTTGCAGAGTTGGTTTGCAGAGTTGGTTTGCAGAGTTGGTTTGCAGAGTTGGTTTGCAGAGTTGGTTTGCAGAGTTGGTTTGCAGAGTTGGTTTGCAGAGTTGGTTTGCAGAGTTGGTTTGCAGAGTTGGTTTGCAGAGTTGGTTTGCAGAGTTGGTTTGCAGAGTTGGTTTGCAGAGTTGGTTTGCAGAGTTGGTTTGCAGAGTTGGTTTGCAGAGTTGGTTTGCAGAGTTGGTTTGCAGAGTTGGTTTGCAGAGTTGGTTTGCAGAGTTGGTTTGCAGAGTTGGTTTGCAGAGTTGGTTTGCAGAGTTGGTTTGCAGAGTTGGTTTGCAGAGTTGGTTTGCAGAGTTGGTTTGCAGAGTTGGTTTGCAGAGTTGGTTTGCAGAGTTGGTTTGCAGAGTTGGTTTGCAGAGTTGGTTTGCAGAGTTGGTTTGCAGAGTTGGTTTGCAGAGTTGGTTTGCAGAGTTGGTTTGCAGAGTTGGTTTGCAGAGTTGGTTTGCAGAGTTGGTTTGCAGAGTTGGTTTGCAGAGTTGGTTTGCAGAGTTGGTTTGCAGAGTTGGTTTGCAGAGTTGGTTTGCAGAGTTGGTTTGCAGAGTTGGTTTGCAGAGTTGGTTTGCAGAGTTGGTTTGCAGAGTTGGTTTGCAGAGTTGGTTTGCAGAGTTGGTTTGCAGAGTTGGTTTGCAGAGTTGGTTTGCAGAGTTGGTTTGCAGAGTTGGTTTGCAGAGTTGGTTTGCAGAGTTGGTTTGCAGAGTTGGTTTGCAGAGTTGGTTTGCAGAGTTGGTTTGCAGAGTTGGTTTGCAGAGTTGGTTTGCAGAGTTGGTTTGCAGAGTTGGTTTGCAGAGTTGGTTTGCAGAGTTGGTTTGCAGAGTTGGTTTGCAGAGTTGGTTTGCAGAGTTGGTTTGCAGAGTTGGTTTGCAGAGTTGGTTTGCAGAGTTGGTTTGCAGAGTTGGTTTGCAGAGTTGGTTTGCAGAGTTGGTTTGCAGAGTTGGTTTGCAGAGTTGGTTTGCAGAGTTGGTTTGCAGAGTTGGTTTGCAGAGTTGGTTTGCAGAGTTGGTTTGCAGAGTTGGTTTGCAGAGTTGGTTTGCAGAGTTGGTTTGCAGAGTTGGTTTGCAGAGTTGGTTTGCAGAGTTGGTTTGCAGAGTTGGTTTGCAGAGTTGGTTTGCAGAGTTGGTTTGCAGAGTTGGTTTGCAGAGTTGGTTTGCAGAGTTGGTTTGCAGAGTTGGTTTGCAGAGTTGGTTTGCAGAGTTGGTTTGCAGAGTTGGTTTGCAGAGTTGGTTTGCAGAGTTGGTTTGCAGAGTTGGTTTGCAGAGTTGGTTTGCAGAGTTGGTTTGCAGAGTTGGTTTGCAGAGTTGGTTTGCAGAGTTGGTTTGCAGAGTTGGTTTGCAGAGTTGGTTTGCAGAGTTGGTTTGCAGAGTTGGTTTGCAGAGTTGGTTTGCAGAGTTGGTTTGCAGAGTTGGTTTGCAGAGTTGGTTTGCAGAGTTGGTTTGCAGAGTTGGTTTGCAGAGTTGGTTTGCAGAGTTGGTTTGCAGAGTTGGTTTGCAGAGTTGGTTTGCAGAGTTGGTTTGCAGAGTTGGTTTGCAGAGTTGGTTTGCAGAGTTGGTTTGCAGAGTTGGTTTGCAGAGTTGGTTTGCAGAGTTGGTTTGCAGAGTTGGTTTGCAGAGTTGGTTTGCAGAGTTGGTTTGCAGAGTTGGTTTGCAGAGTTGGTTTGCAGAGTTGGTTTGCAGAGTTGGTTTGCAGAGTTGGTTTGCAGAGTTGGTTTGCAGAGTTGGTTTGCAGAGTTGGTTTGCAGAGTTGGTTTGCAGAGTTGGTTTGCAGAGTTGGTTTGCAGAGTTGGTTTGCAGAGTTGGTTTGCAGAGTTGGTTTGCAGAGTTGGTTTGCAGAGTTGGTTTGCAGAGTTGGTTTGCAGAGTTGGTTTGCAGAGTTGGTTTGCAGAGTTGGTTTGCAGAGTTGGTTTGCAGAGTTGGTTTGCAGAGTTGGTTTGCAGAGTTGGTTTGCAGAGTTGGTTTGCAGAGTTGGTTTGCAGAGTTGGTTTGCAGAGTTGGTTTGCAGAGTTGGTTTGCAGAGTTGGTTTGCAGAGTTGGTTTGCAGAGTTGGTTTGCAGAGTTGGTTTGCAGAGTTGGTTTGCAGAGTTGGTTTGCAGAGTTGGTTTGCAGAGTTGGTTTGCAGAGTTGGTTTGCAGAGTTGGTTTGCAGAGTTGGTTTGCAGAGTTGGTTTGCAGAGTTGGTTTGCAGAGTTGGTTTGCAGAGTTGGTTTGCAGAGTTGGTTTGCAGAGTTGGTTTGCAGAGTTGGTTTGCAGAGTTGGTTTGCAGAGTTGGTTTGCAGAGTTGGTTTGCAGAGTTGGTTTGCAGAGTTGGTTTGCAGAGTTGGTTTGCAGAGTTGGTTTGCAGAGTTGGTTTGCAGAGTTGGTTTGCAGAGTTGGTTTGCAGAGTTGGTTTGCAGAGTTGGTTTGCAGAGTTGGTTTGCAGAGTTGGTTTGCAGAGTTGGTTTGCAGAGTTGGTTTGCAGAGTTGGTTTGCAGAGTTGGTTTGCAGAGTTGGTTTGCAGAGTTGGTTTGCAGAGTTGGTTTGCAGAGTTGGTTTGCAGAGTTGGTTTGCAGAGTTGGTTTGCAGAGTTGGTTTGCAGAGTTGGTTTGCAGAGTTGGTTTGCAGAGTTGGTTTGCAGAGTTGGTTTGCAGAGTTGGTTTGCAGAGTTGGTTTGCAGAGTTGGTTTGCAGAGTTGGTTTGCAGAGTTGGTTTGCAGAGTTGGTTTGCAGAGTTGGTTTGCAGAGTTGGTTTGCAGAGTTGGTTTGCAGAGTTGGTTTGCAGAGTTGGTTTGCAGAGTTGGTTTGCAGAGTTGGTTTGCAGAGTTGGTTTGCAGAGTTGGTTTGCAGAGTTGGTTTGCAGAGTTGGTTTGCAGAGTTGGTTTGCAGAGTTGGTTTGCAGAGTTGGTTTGCAGAGTTGGTTTGCAGAGTTGGTTTGCAGAGTTGGTTTGCAGAGTTGGTTTGCAGAGTTGGTTTGCAGAGTTGGTTTGCAGAGTTGGTTTGCAGAGTTGGTTTGCAGAGTTGGTTTGCAGAGTTGGTTTGCAGAGTTGGTTTGCAGAGTTGGTTTGCAGAGTTGGTTTGCAGAGTTGGTTTGCAGAGTTGGTTTGCAGAGTTGGTTTGCAGAGTTGGTTTGCAGAGTTGGTTTGCAGAGTTGGTTTGCAGAGTTGGTTTGCAGAGTTGGTTTGCAGAGTTGGTTTGCAGAGTTGGTTTGCAGAGTTGGTTTGCAGAGTTGGTTTGCAGAGTTGGTTTGCAGAGTTGGTTTGCAGAGTTGGTTTGCAGAGTTGGTTTGCAGAGTTGGTTTGCAGAGTTGGTTTGCAGAGTTGGTTTGCAGAGTTGGTTTGCAGAGTTGGTTTGCAGAGTTGGTTTGCAGAGTTGGTTTGCAGAGTTGGTTTGCAGAGTTGGTTTGCAGAGTTGGTTTGCAGAGTTGGTTTGCAGAGTTGGTTTGCAGAGTTGGTTTGCAGAGTTGGTTTGCAGAGTTGGTTTGCAGAGTTGGTTTGCAGAGTTGGTTTGCAGAGTTGGTTTGCAGAGTTGGTTTGCAGAGTTGGTTTGCAGAGTTGGTTTGCAGAGTTGGTTTGCAGAGTTGGTTTGCAGAGTTGGTTTGCAGAGTTGGTTTGCAGAGTTGGTTTGCAGAGTTGGTTTGCAGAGTTGGTTTGCAGAGTTGGTTTGCAGAGTTGGTTTGCAGAGTTGGTTTGCAGAGTTGGTTTGCAGAGTTGGTTTGCAGAGTTGGTTTGCAGAGTTGGTTTGCAGAGTTGGTTTGCAGAGTTGGTTTGCAGAGTTGGTTTGCAGAGTTGGTTTGCAGAGTTGGTTTGCAGAGTTGGTTTGCAGAGTTGGTTTGCAGAGTTGGTTTGCAGAGTTGGTTTGCAGAGTTGGTTTGCAGAGTTGGTTTGCAGAGTTGGTTTGCAGAGTTGGTTTGCAGAGTTGGTTTGCAGAGTTGGTTTGCAGAGTTGGTTTGCAGAGTTGGTTTGCAGAGTTGGTTTGCAGAGTTGGTTTGCAGAGTTGGTTTGCAGAGTTGGTTTGCAGAGTTGGTTTGCAGAGTTGGTTTGCAGAGTTGGTTTGCAGAGTTGGTTTGCAGAGTTGGTTTGCAGAGTTGGTTTGCAGAGTTGGTTTGCAGAGTTGGTTTGCAGAGTTGGTTTGCAGAGTTGGTTTGCAGAGTTGGTTTGCAGAGTTGGTTTGCAGAGTTGGTTTGCAGAGTTGGTTTGCAGAGTTGGTTTGCAGAGTTGGTTTGCAGAGTTGGTTTGCAGAGTTGGTTTGCAGAGTTGGTTTGCAGAGTTGGTTTGCAGAGTTGGTTTGCAGAGTTGGTTTGCAGAGTTGGTTTGCAGAGTTGGTTTGCAGAGTTGGTTTGCAGAGTTGGTTTGCAGAGTTGGTTTGCAGAGTTGGTTTGCAGAGTTGGTTTGCAGAGTTGGTTTGCAGAGTTGGTTTGCAGAGTTGGTTTGCAGAGTTGGTTTGCAGAGTTGGTTTGCAGAGTTGGTTTGCAGAGTTGGTTTGCAGAGTTGGTTTGCAGAGTTGGTTTGCAGAGTTGGTTTGCAGAGTTGGTTTGCAGAGTTGGTTTGCAGAGTTGGTTTGCAGAGTTGGTTTGCAGAGTTGGTTTGCAGAGTTGGTTTGCAGAGTTGGTTTGCAGAGTTGGTTTGCAGAGTTGGTTTGCAGAGTTGGTTTGCAGAGTTGGTTTGCAGAGTTGGTTTGCAGAGTTGGTTTGCAGAGTTGGTTTGCAGAGTTGGTTTGCAGAGTTGGTTTGCAGAGTTGGTTTGCAGAGTTGGTTTGCAGAGTTGGTTTGCAGAGTTGGTTTGCAGAGTTGGTTTGCAGAGTTGGTTTGCAGAGTTGGTTTGCAGAGTTGGTTTGCAGAGTTGGTTTGCAGAGTTGGTTTGCAGAGTTGGTTTGCAGAGTTGGTTTGCAGAGTTGGTTTGCAGAGTTGGTTTGCAGAGTTGGTTTGCAGAGTTGGTTTGCAGAGTTGGTTTGCAGAGTTGGTTTGCAGAGTTGGTTTGCAGAGTTGGTTTGCAGAGTTGGTTTGCAGAGTTGGTTTGCAGAGTTGGTTTGCAGAGTTGGTTTGCAGAGTTGGTTTGCAGAGTTGGTTTGCAGAGTTGGTTTGCAGAGTTGGTTTGCAGAGTTGGTTTGCAGAGTTGGTTTGCAGAGTTGGTTTGCAGAGTTGGTTTGCAGAGTTGGTTTGCAGAGTTGGTTTGCAGAGTTGGTTTGCAGAGTTGGTTTGCAGAGTTGGTTTGCAGAGTTGGTTTGCAGAGTTGGTTTGCAGAGTTGGATCTCTGACACAAAGAGTTGCGCTAAAGTTGGCGCTGAGGGCAACCCCTTGAGCGGGACAAAGCGTTTATGCTTTGAAAAGTTAAGGTAGGGTTTGGCAAGCGTAAAACGGCAAAACTACGTCCATCCGAAGGGAGTGGCTGGGGGTGTGCATAGTACTTACGATAGCGTAAATACGCCACAGTAACAAACGTAACACGCACGTAGGTCTGGATCCGGCTCATTGTATCCAGCTACTCTTGTGTATGTGAAAGGGACCCTCTGGATTGGCAGCATCTGCTCATGGGAAAATAGTTAATTGTATGTAATAAGATGCAGGAGGGAGAAGGGAGGAAAGCTTCATTGTATTTAATAAGATGTAAGCGTAGGGGTCCTGCTATGCTGGAGAAAATGTAAAAAATAATGAAAAGCACTGCATTACTGTTACTCTAGATCAGTGTTGGCTAACCTGTGACACTCCAGGTATAGTGAAACTACGAGTCCCAGCATGCCTTAACTGCAAAAGTATAACTGATACCTGACAAAGCATGATGGGAATTGTAGTTTCACAACACCTGGAGTGTCACAGGTTAGCCAACACTGCTCTAGATTGAAAGATATAATACAGGTGCTTGCTAGACACCACTGCATAAAAAGTGTCAGGGAGCTTTAAAGTCTCCTCTTCTTCTTCTCATTGTCATAAATGCCAGGCCCAAACCTAGTTTACAGTGAGCAAAAGGTGTTGGTTATGGGTAGTGTTTATATGTGATTTATTTATTTATTCTAAGCTTTATGCTACAGTGTTTCCATTATGTTTACTGTGTCGTGTTATGATGCTATTATACGCATTGTCTTGGCAGAGCCGTAACTAGAAATTTTAGCGCCAGGGGCAAAAAGGAAAAATGGTGCTCCCTGACCCTGAATTGCTCAGGGTGCAGGACAGCTGCACCCTGGGCATCTGTCCTTATTGCACAGCCCTAATTACGGCCCTGTGTTTTGGAACCAGATTGAAGTTAAAGACCTACCTGTTAAGCAACATCAATTTTTTAATTAGTAGGGTAATTGAATTGTGTCACAAAACACAGGACCTTGTCACAGCCTGTTTAACACAGTCAGCACTGAACATTCTTCAGACTACTAAATCAGCTCCTGACCTTTGCTGTCTGCAGATTGTTATTCCTGGTCAAGTCCAGTCCAGGTCAAGTCGAGCCTTGTTCCAGTTCAGTCCATTCCGGGTCCAGTCCAGTTCAAGAAAAGTCTTGTTCCAGTTCATATCCATTCCTGGTCAAGTCAAGTCAAGTCCAATCCAATCATGGTAAACTCCAGTCCAGCCAAGCCTGCCTTGTCCAGTCCAGCCAAGCCTGAATTGTCTACCCTTGCCCAGTAACACATGAGCAGATCATATATCAAACCTTCTAGCTTCCAACACCATGCTGAAACCCTATCATGTTCCCAGGAACTCAGAGCGGATACCCAACCCGATCAGTCCGTGATAAATTGAAGATATGATCAGAAGTCTGTCTTTATTCATTTCCAAATACCCTGTCATTGCTTAATCATGCGCATTATTAAGTCAGGCTATGTAGTACAATGCAGTGCTAGAGCTAGAACCATATAAGAGTAGGGAATCCAGGGTTAAAGTTGGTGGGTTTGTTTGGATGTAAAGCTAGATACACACCATTCTAATCATTCTTGAGATGCAATGGTTCTTACAATATCACTAACAATCGCAAGTCCTGATGAAAATGTTGATTCATATGTTATACCAATTTAATGACACATCAGAGCTCTAATCATTTGCTAAATAAATTGTGACTCTGTGCACTGTTTAGATATTTACCTATGTAGCACAGAAGACTGCCAGAAGAGTTGGACAGGAAGTTGTATGTGTGTACACACTACCCACAATTGTCCGAAATTGTAATATCGCTGATCATGATTTTTTGAAAGGTCATAAAACCAAAACAACAGATGCAACCTGTTTTATAGGGTCTGGGGGTTAGTATAGTTTAAAAAAACAACTGGGCAAACTAGATGAGCCGGGGGGCTCTTATCTGCTGTCATTTTCTGTATTTCTATGTTTTATTTTTTTTTTAAATAACTTTTTATTGAAGCATAATGTCAGTACAAAAATATGGCAATTAGCAAGATCACATATAGCACATGCATTTGGTCTCCCAATTCACATGTATTTAATACAAAACATCACAATGCTTAGTCTCAGCACTCTGGTAAATTAAAACATATTGAAATACATTTTTTGAAACTCGAATCCGAACTACGAGTGGAATAAAGATAAAGTAGGATAAGAGGGAGTACAGAGGAAAATAAATTAACATAGTACAATGTGTCCATCGTCTCCTCCCATATGACATCAGCACAGCTTTGATTTAAAGCCAAGTGACCCGATAAGTACTTTTATATCTCAAACTCCGCTAGATGACAAAATTCAAATCACCTTGTTATGATAGTTCATCCTCAAACTGAATAAGCGGGTTATTATCATAAATTCTGAGCTTGAACCACATAGTATTACGGAAACAAGACTCTATCCTTTTTTTAACCACGTCAGATAAAATATTAATGAAACTCTCCAAAGTTTGAAAGGCCTCTACCTGAACTTCCTTTTGAAGGGATGCCTCTATCCAATCCATCTTGAACAAATAAAAAAGTTTTTCTCTAAAGAGAGCGATAAGAGGGGGCGTGGAGCTGAGCCAGGACTGCACAGTCTTGAAAGTCCGGGTTGCCCAGGAGTGGTAAGTGTAATGAGAGATCCACACACGCCGGACTGACATTAACAAAAGATTGTGTGTTATCTGGTCTGGGAGTTCTCCATCATGTAAGTGGAGGAAAGCAGTTAATGTAATATTTGGGAGGAATTGCTGCTCTAGTGCTGTGTTTGTATATGTTTCTGACTGTGAAAGCCAGTCACGGAGGTGTCGGAGTTGGGTGGCCTGATTATACACCATCATGTCAGGTAAATTAAATACTTCATGAATTTTGGGTTGCTGTAGTTTGATCATACTAATTCTTGGTTTTTTATTGTGCCATATAAAAGTACGGAAAAATTGCTTGAATACGCTTGGAGTCATTAATGCTAAGAAGTATCGGCAAGACCTGTAATGGATACAACAGCTTCAGGAATATAACCATTTTTAATAGATTGATCCTACCCCCAAAAGATAAACACAAATGTTTCCAGTTTGCTATGGTGGATTCAACATGTGCGTTTATTTTTGTAATATTCAAATAATAGAGGTTTTCTATGCCTTTTGGGAGTACAATACCCAGATATAGATTGTGCATTTTAGCCCAATGCAGGGGGATGTCTCGAGCCCAAGCCGGCCGTGTTACTCCCGGCTTAAGAAAAAGAGCTGAGGATTTGTCAAAGTTGACTCCTTGAAATCCTGAGGCCAGTCCGATTACTATAAATTTTTCCATGAGTGGGTTAAGGATTTCCTTAGGATTAGAAATGTATAGTAATATATAATCGGCAAATGCCGAGATTTTCAATTCTTTGTTCCCAACTTTGATCCCCTTAAATCGCTCCCAATTCTGTAGGATTCAAAGCATGGGGTCTAAAACCAAGTTAAATAAGAGGGGGAACATTGGACACCCTTGACGAGTCCCTTTGGACATCATGATGTTAGCACCCTTTAGACTGTTTATCAATAATGATGTGTTGGAGTTTGTATAAAAAAGTCAATTAGTGCACGAAATTTGGGACCAAAGCGCCTCCGCACAAGCACCTCTTGCATATAAGGCCATGACACAGTCAAAGGCCTTTTGCGCATCCAAACTAAGCAACATATTGGTATTAGTGTTTCCAGAAGCAACCATTGCCAACGAATACCTCACACCGAGTGTCTCCCGTGAACAAAACCCAACTGGTGATCCGTCAAAACAGAGGGCAATAAAGATTGGAGACGTGAAGCCATGACCTTGGCCAAGATTTTAAAGTCTAGGTTCAGTAGAGTAATCGGGCGATATGAGGAAGTTAAGTGATGACCTTTTCCTGGTTTTGGAATGAGGACAGTTAAGGCGTCATTAAAAGAAGGGAAGGATGGCGTGTTTTTATGTAAGTGGCGATATAATTCCAAAAGAGAGGGAATTAACTCTGTTTCGAGTAGCTTATAAGATTCACCGGAAAACCCATCAGGGCCCGGAGACTTTTGTAGTTTGAGGCTCTTTATTGCATCCAAAATTTCTTCTGCCGTAATGTCCTCTTCAAGGCTATCAATCTGGTCCTGGGGAAGAGGCGGAAGTTTAACCTCCCTCAGGACCCGATCCACACTCAAGGGGTAAATAGGGTCTGCCGAATATAATGTGGAATAATATTTCTGGAAAGAGTCAACAATATCTTTAGATTTTGTGTGTACTAGATTGGTGTGTTCCTCTTTAATCGAAACTATATGTCCCCGTTTGCTATTTCCCTTAGCTAAGTTAGCCAGTAATCTGCCTGCCTTACCTCCCCATCTATAAAATTTATGTTTAGTGAAATCAATTTGTGTGCGCGCCTGCAATGTCTCCAGAACCTGGCACGCCTCGCGATAATATCTAAGGGTTTCACCAGTTGGGTTTGTCACATGAAGTTTATATAGTTGAGAGGCGGTACGACGTAAGACATTCACTTTTTGTTGTTGCTTCCTATTCCTACGCGCTACATATCCAATTATTTGACCCCGCATCAAAGCCTTCGAGGACTCCCAGAACAGGATGGGTTGGTCCCAATGTTCGATATTATTGTCGAAGAAATCATTCCACTGATACTTTAGAAATGTAATAAACTCGTCAGATTTATAAAGATAAGTAGGAAACCTCCATGTACGAGGTCTTGTGCCTTCAGATTGTAGCCGTAATGAGACCGTAACCATGGCATGGTCTGAAATGACTAGGTCTAAAACATCCGCATCTATAATGTCTGACATGAGGGAGTCCAGTACCAATAAATAGTCAATTCTCGAATGAGATCCATGAACTCCTGAATGAAAGGTAAACGCTTTCCCTGTGGGGTTTAAGAGTCGCCATGGGTCTACTAGTCCTAATTTAGCATTAAGTCGAAAAATGGGGGTAGTGTCTGGGGATCTCGGATGTAGTGGGGGTGGAGATTTATCTATAGTGGGGTCTGCAGCTACATTAAAGTCCCCACCAACAATGAGATTTGGATTTTCCCTTTGCAACAAATTCATGGTAAGTTTAGTAAAAAAAGTCATGCTGGGCTGAGTTGGGACCATAGATATTTACTATAGTATACATTATATTATGTATTTTAATGTCTAGGATAATGAAATGGCTCTCTGGGTCTAAGGTTGTATTACAAATTTCGTATTGTAAGGATTTGCCCAATATTATTGCAACCCCTCTGCTCTTATTTCTAAAAGTCGTAGCAATACAGTCCCCTATCCAACCAGCCCATAAGTTAGCTTCCTCCCCCTGTTTCCAGTGGGTCTCCTGTAGGAGCATAACATCTGCTTTCTGTCTGCGTAGGTGAGAGATTACTTTTTTCCTTTTTATGGGGGTGTTCAAACCTCCCACGTTCCAGGAAGTGATGTCTAGTTGTGGAGGTTTTGAATGTAGAATGTTGTCAGTAGTGAAAGACTGTGCAGCAAACTCACCCATTGCTGGCAGTAAATGAGACGCGCCAGTTCCAAACCCAAGGCCCCATGTAGGATACATTCAAGAGGAGACGACAGACACAACACAGCCATTAAGAAACACTGTGGTTTCTGAGGAGACAGGAGTCAATGTGAGATCCAAAATAAAACTTTTCGTAACATGTTAAGGCTAACAAAATGCTTCACTCCATTTTCGATATTTTTCTTTAACTTAACAAAACCTGAATGTATTCTGGGAACATCACCAGAATACACCAATAAATGAAAAAAACCTGATCCTTTAGGATCCATCATGGTACTAATACTTTATAGTATTTATTTTTTACTCTTACAATTTAGTATCACTCCCCAGGGGAATTTATTTGCCCTAAGTTACCCATTCAACTATACTATCTGGGCGATGAGTGTCGAGGAGATTGAACAGGAGAAACCATTGGGGATACTCTCTATTCGAGATAGCGGCATGCCTCTTTGGGGTTATCGAATATATGGGTTTGCCCGTTATCCACAATCCGCAGTTTTGCAGGGTACAGGAGCGCAAAACGTTGCCCGTTTTCTGCCAGGTGTTTACACAGGGGGGCAAATTCCCTACGCTTCTGAGAAAGTGCCACTGAGTAATCCTAAAATATCAGAATTTTGGCCCCTTCCACTACTACCTGCGCCTGCCGTCTGTACGCAAACAAAATTTGTTCCTTTTCGCGAAAGTCGAGAAATCGGGCAATAACTGGGCGTGGTCTGGTGGTATTACCTTCTCGTTCTTTACCTAACCTATGAGCCCTCTCAATCCTCGGAACCCCTAGAGAATCTGAAATACCCATTTTTAAAGGTAGTGTTTTAGTGAGAAACATAATTAAATCTGGGCCTTTTATTTGTTCTGGCACCCCAATAAAACGCAAATTGTTCCTCCTGTTCCTGTTTTCAAGATCTTCGATCTTGTCATGAAGGGCTTGTATTTGTGTAGAATGGCGGTCCGCTAAATTTTGTAAGATAATCATGTTATCCTCATTATCACTTGTGCGTTGTTCCAATTGCATGATTTTTGCTGTATTTTCAGAAATTTTGGCCACTGTTGTGTCTAGTGAATTTTGAAACACCTCAAACCTTTTGTCAAAGACAGGTAGTAAAATTAGGGATATTTCCTTTGCCATTTCGGCCATGGCAGAAGGCGTCGCTGTTATGGTACCCCGGAATTACCTTAGCGAAGTACCGAGGTGACCTAGAAAGCAAAGAGACGAGCAACTCACCAGGGTGTAGAGCCTGAGATCGGACCGAGTGTTCGCTAGGGCCCCTGATGGTGGGGATAGACTGGAGCTGGTAGGAACCCGTCAGGATACAGACCTGGAGAGATTGCCCGGGAGAGGAGCAGAAAAAACACAGAAGGAGTCAGACAGGCGAGAGCTAGACAGAGGAGAAAGTGGGAGGAGACAGGCAGCAGAGTCTGACCTGTAACAAACTACACAAAACACTGAACAGACACGGCAGACTAGGAAGTAACAGACAGGACTGACAAGACAGATTAAACTAACCAGGGCTCTCACACACACAAGCAAACAGCGGAAACCCACAAGGGGTTAACAGAAACAGTCAGACAGGATAAACTAGGTAAATACAAATGGGACCGAACAGCAAGGTGGGAGATAGAGGGAATGGAGACACAAGGTATGAGGCTAGGTACCGGGCAAGGACAGAACTGGGGCACTCAAGAAAGCAAGAAGCAAATAGCACAAGGCAACAGGTAACTAACAGAATACTGGCACAGAGACACTAGAAAACTAGAGGCTATGACCAGCACAGAATGTAACAGGTGGCAGCTAATTAAAGGGAGAGCCACATCCCCATTGGCTGCTAAAGGCACATGACAAGAAGGCTAGGGTAATCCAGCTGCCGGATGATTAAGCAGGTTAACCTAGCAGGGAGAGATGCTGCAGGGGAAATCAGGACTGGAGTACCCAGCAAAATTACAGAGGCATGATTACAGCAACTCAGGCTGCAGCCGACAGTCTGAAGGAATGTGCGTCTCTGGTTGCCAGGGAGACGTCACCGCCGCGGGCCGGAAGCCAGGGAGGATGGAGAGGCTGCAGAGACCAACAGACGGGACCAGAGGAGAGAAGGGAGGTGCGTATGGAAGACACTGCGGAGGTAAGGAGTTAGAGGGGAGACGGAGGCCAGCAGCAACGCGACGGGACCTGACAGTCGCCCAGCTGACCGTTGGTAAGTCTAAGGGTTCATGGCTACTCATTGGTGAAGAGGAGCCAGCAGGCGAAGGGAATTGACCAGGTGCGGTAGCAATAGTCTTGGCCCCACTAGTATTGGATTTCCCCATCTTTGAGGTATCCAAAAGTGATGACGTTTTAGCTGTGGCAGCTCTACTATAGTATTTCTGCATACCACACTGAGTGTAGCCCAGTACGAAGATCTATTAAAAAGGCACAAGTGATAAAGGGAGACAAATAAGGACCAGATTATATAGATTCCCCTATGGGAATGCCATGTGTTTGTTGGCAGCTAAGAGTGTTGTATCATTTGACTGTTAAGCAATAAAATTCTGTCTTTTAGGACACCATTCAAACTTGTAGTCCAAGTAGTAAATACAGCTGGTAATAATATAAAGTAAAAGAGGACCTTAACCCTATTATTAAGCCTTACTAATGCAACTTTACGTCTACCGAAATAGATGATACTATCTGATTACAGCGTTTTAAGCAAACACTTAAAGACAGATACCTCTAGTTTCAGAATTGCCAACTAAAGAGTGAAATGTAGCTTTCCGTAACAATCAATGTCCTAACATGGAAGGCCTGACGATATCACTTATAAGTAATACTTGATGGTATGGATGTCTTAAGCTGCAGAACCACAGAGCTGCAAGTATATATGTACCACTTCAAATTTGTCTACTGTCTGGGGAGCACCCCCAAGGCGCAAGATGACGCCCGCTGGTAGCCCTCGCTTGTATTGAGAGTTAAAATGGTGGCTGTAGCGTTCAAACAATGGCGTTTTCCCGCCCCCCAATATATTCCCAGAGTCAATGCTGATATAAGGTAGTATAGCAAATTCACTTGTTGTGTCCGTTAAACAGCAAGATAGGGTACAAATATGTGGAATATGTGGTAGAAATAATACGAATGATATGGGTGTCTTGGGCCGCAGGGCCACGAAGCTGCAATAATATATATACCACGTAAGGTCTGTCCACCGTCTGGAGAATGCACCAAAGGGATAAGATGGCACTGTAAATGGTAAAGAGGGTGCTGTTTTCCTGTAAGGGTTAAGGTTTGTGAATGGTGTCCAGTGCCTAAGGTTTGGAACAGATGAACTGAGAAGTCGTGGGCTTTAGGCCAGCAGCAGGAGGGGCCCCAAGAGGCACTCGGTACCTGTTTCCTTGTGTGCTAGGTGTCCACAGCTACTGTAGGGGTCTGTACCTCCTTGTGGTGTAATGTCCGCTGTGCTTCTTTGTGCCTCGCGGCCGCTGCTATTATGCCGCTCCATCGGAGGGCCTCGACTGCCCCCCGTCCGCAGATGTCAGCCGGTGTTGCAGTCCAGCTTCTATCCTGGAGCTGTTAGCAAGGTTTTCCCCCGCATGGGTTCTGGCGCCTCAATGCTCCGCAGGCCTCTAAGTTCCGAGGCGGACTCCGGGATATAAGAGATTTGCTCCCCGCTTCAGTTAGCGTTGCGGCTCCCTTGTCAGCTTTGCCGGTCTCTTTTGCAGGAAACTTGCGGTGTTGGGCTGACTTCTGCACGGTTTTTCTGCAGTGTGTTGGTGCGCTAGATTAAAATGCGGACATCTTAGTCCGCCGCCCCATCAGAAGTCCATTTCTATGTTTTATTACAACAAGTCATAATTGTGGGAGCATACATACTCTTGCAAAATTGAGCCAAATGTTTACAAATCACAGCTAAAGAATTTTTATTGTACTATTAGCAGTTGCACCATCAAGCAGTCAGCAATCTAGATTTTTTTTTGTAGCAACTACAATGTAGATTTCAATAATTTTTGACAGTACAGGAACATTTCTCTTTACATATGCCATAATCATTTCTGAACAATAAACAAAAGGTAAACTTGGTGCAGGGCTCGAAATGAGGGGGTATTTGGGGGTATGCCATACTGTCACTTCCCACGGATTTAATAGAAAAGTTATAAATCTCCATTCACTTCTATTATTTCTATATTTTCGTACCGCCACTTCTAAATTTCCACTTCGACCACTGATTCGGTGTATAACAAAATGTTTATTATAGTGTTATCTGGCACTAACATAACTCTGGACTGAATCTAGATTTCCAATAACCCCCTCTTTACCATGCTGAATTGTATATTGTCATCCACTGTAATCCAAAGCTGAACCAATTTCCAAAAACATTTACATGAAGAATCAGCCAATTCCAGTACAGGTAAATATAAAAATATTACCAGTATATAGGCAGGCGCTGCTGGTACCAGTATATGATACATATGTCAGAGCACAAACCAAGCATGAAGTCAAAGGAATTGTCTGTAAACCTCTGAGACAGGATTGTCTCAAGGCACAATTCTGGTTAAGGGTACAAAAAATATCTGCTGCTTTGAAGGTCCCAATGAACACAGTGGCCTCCATCATCCGTAAATGGAAGAAGTTTGGAACCATCAGGACTCTTCCTAGAGCTGGCCAGCCGTCTAAACTGAGTGATCTTGTGAGAAGGGTCACTCTGACAGAGCTACAGCATTCCTCTGTGGAGAGAGGAGAACCTTCCAGAAGGACAACCATCTCTGCAGTAATCCACCAATCATGTGGTAGAGTGGCCAGATGGAAGCCACTCCTTAGTAATAGCACATGGCAGCCCGCCTGGAGTTTGCCAAAATACACCTGAAGGACTCTAAGATCATGAGAAACAAAATTCTCTGGTCTGATGAGACAAATATTGAACTCTTTGGCGTGAAATCCAAGCATTATAATTGGAGGAAACAAGGCACTACTCATCACCAGGCCAATACCATCCCTACAGTGAAGCATGGTGGTGGTAGTATCATGCTGTGGGGATGTTTTTCAGCAGCAGGAACTAAGAGACTAGTCAGGATAGAAGGAAAGATGAATGCAGCAATGTACAGAGACATCCTAGATGAAAATCTGCTCCAGAGCACTCTTGACCTCAGACTGGGGCGAAGGTTCATCTTTCAGTAGGACAACAACCCTAAGCACACAGCCAAGATATCAAAGGAGTGGCTTCAGGACAACTCTGTGAATGTCCTTAAGTGACCCAGCCAGAGCCCAGACTTGAATCCGATGGAACATCTCTGGAGAGGTCTGAAATTGGCTGTGCACCAACGTTTTCCATCCAACCTGATGGAGCTTGAGAGATGCTGCAAAGAGGAATGGGCAAAACTGCTCAAAGATAGGTGTGCCAATCTTGTGGCATCATATTCAAAAAGACTTGAGGCTGTAATAAATAAATAATAATGAATGTAAATTTAATAAATTTGCAAAAATTTCCTAAAATCTTTTTCTGTTAAGGTACCCTGGTTTTACCTTGACAGAGTACCAGGGTGACCTGCGACAAGAAGAGAGAGGAAACGGGTTACTCTCCAGTATGCAGAGCCTGCGTCCGTCTGAGTGTTCGCTAGAGCCCCTGATGGTGGGGATAGACTGGAGCTGGTGAGACTTCTTCAGGATACACACCTTAGACAAAACCCGGAAGAGGAAATGGGACCAAGAGGGAATGGAGTCAGGCAGGAGGAAAGTGGGTGCAGCAGTACAGAAGGGACTGCACTGAACAAACAACAGAGAACACTAAACAGACTAACAGAAAGACTACACCGGACAGACACACGAGACTAACTAGGAGATTCACACGTCACTCACACCAGCAAGAGATCCCCTAAGGGATAACACTAACAAGCAGACAGGAGTGGAAAGGGTTAATACAATAGGAATAAACAAAGGGAGAGATAAGGCAATGAGACAAATGGATTAATAGGCAGGAACGAGGAAGGACAACGATGGGGCACTCAAGATAGCAAAAACAGCAAAGAAGATCAAAGAGGAAGAAACAGCAAGAAGCACGGGGCAGCAGAAGCTATAACCGGCGGGAATAGAGTGCAGGCACAGTCTATTTACATAGGAGGCTGGCCAATCAGAGAGCCCTATAGGGACCAGCCTCCAGAGGCATAGTGGCGCTGAGATACAGCATCGTAGCGTGACCGAGCCAATGGGGAGTGCACCATAATGAGAGAGAGCGAGAGAGGCATGGCAACCAGGACGCTACGCCGGACTCCGGACCACAGAGAGAAGGAGAGCGGGACCGCATGGCTAATTTGCATGCGGTCCGCTCACGTGATGGCAGCAGGGGGAGAGGCGTGCATGAGGCTGAATAATGGCGTCGGAGTGACGCTGCAGCCTCTAACATTTTCACGTTGTCATTATGGGGTATTGTGTGTAGAATTTTGAGGGAAAAAATAAATGTATTCCACTTTGTAACATAACAAAATGTGGAAAAAGTGAAGCGATGTGACTACTTTCCGGATGCACTGTGACTAATTTCCAGATGCACTGTACAGTATTTTACAATTCCATCAACAAGACTGTAACCACCTACATATCGTCACTCATCTCAAGATATATCCCAGTTCGCTCTCTCAGATCTTCACAGGCCATACAGCTCTCCTTGATACTAAGGTAATGCTCTGATTTCTGGTTACAGGACTTCCCCCATGCTGCACCCACTCTCTGGAATAACTTTCTCTCCCACTAACACCATCCTTTACTTTTTGAACTTAAAGTGATTCCTTAAAACTCACCTCTTCAGAAAAGCTTGCCAAATTTCTCAGCCTACTTCTTAACATTTGTCAACCCTTTATACAACTACTTTGCTATCTGGATTTCTTTTCACGATTAACATAAACTATGAAACTTTTTCTTTCCATACTAAAATTTCTTTCGTTCTGCTACTAACACTGCTGTGTGAACTGGATAATACAGAGAACTAAGCACTTTTACCATACAAACTGGCTAGTCCATTTGTGTGATATATAGCACTTTCCCATATATATCGTTCCCCAATGACCTATACGGTATAAGCTTGCGGGCAGGGCCCTCTTACCCACTCAGTCTGTCTGTTACCACTTAATATAATGATTGTTTAAATTGTAAAATGCTACATAACCTGATGGTGCCGTTAATAAATAAATAATGTTAAAATGTTCTTTGCATCCTACAAATTATCAATCTCAAATATTTCTTGTTGCTAAGTCTAAAAATTTAGCCATTATATTTAAATCTCCTTAAGTATCCCGGAATTATATTTTAACATTTCTATAAACAACATTCAAGACTTGCAATAATGAAACGTAATCTTCATAAATCAGCAATGATGTTAGATTAATAAACAAGTAAAGCATGTTAAAACAGCACTGCATTCTTGGGCATAAAGTGAGATGTTTTTAACGCAGCTTCAGGGCTTCTTAAGGGTATTTTTTCCTTCACAGTGTATATGTGAGGAGTCTAGCAGGTCAAGAGAAAATAAGCATAAGTCACAGCAAGTCTTAAAAAATAAACAGCAACATCTGGCAAACCACTTCCTTTCTGATTCATAGCGAAAGTGCATTTCTGTAATCTGGTGTGAAATGTTTTTCTTGGCATTTATAACTTCCATTTAAAGAAAATCTGGGAAGAAATAAGAAAATTATATTTTTTGACGCACAAACATTAGTGAATTAAAGTTTAGCCCCATCCCCCCCTTCTTTTTCCTTTTTTTTTTTTTTTTAAATATCTTTCTAGGCTTTGAACAAGGAACAATTGTCAGGAAAGCGGCAGAGAAGGCTCTCATCATTTTGTTCCCCTTAATACTGCAGAAGATGTGCTTCTTTGAGCACAGAGCAGACTGTGTTGTAACCTATAAAACTGTTAATGGGATTCTTAGGATAATCGTGCAGAACATCTAAGGAAGAAGGATTTGCTTTTGATCTCTAGACATGAAGAGGAAAATATTAAAAGGCAATTATGATGGATACAAAATCTAAACAAGGCTGTGAAAATTGCCAAATAACTCATCCAAACAGTTTCTGATGGCAATATTTTAAAGAAAAGTAAACCCCATATAATCCTTTATCATGCATGCTTAGCATATTCAACAGCGCTACACTGCCATGCTAAGAATAAACATATGTTAATAACTGAAATTTAAGAATAGTAAACCATTGATCACACCCTCAGTTAAATTATATCAATATCAACTATAGCAAATGAACAGTAACATATTCTTATGAATTCTGCAACTAGTGATATTAGTAGTTTAGATTTCTAAATGGATCAAATCTAGAGTTAAAAAAAAAAGAGGAAAACCACGCTGAATTGTAGAAAAAGGCAAATTTATATTTTGCAAACAGTATTGAATTAAACAGGTGATTTTTTCCTAACCCAAGTCTAAAAATCTGTTTAACAGTAAAACAAGTCAATATCTGTTAGAAATAAGCAAAATATTCACCCAGCATGCAAAGAATAACAATATGCTCTCTGTTGTTATTACACATCTTTTGAATTTATCCTTATATCTTTATTTTAATACAACCTGTCCATAGGAACCATTGTCATACAATTTTTTAAATATGTGTTAATGAAAGTTTTAGGCTTTCACCATTTCAGTACCAGTCATACATTCTTCAAGTCACCTGTTCCCTTTCTTTTAGGTTTGTACTATTTCCAATAGGTTTAAGAATAGCACCCTTCCAGATTATTACCAAGACATCTTGGGGTTTTGAGACCATTGTGGACAGTAGGTGTTTTTTTTTTTTCAAAAAAAGCAATTATTAAAGAAGGTTTACTATAAAACAGGTGTTTATAAATATTCTCTAAGTGTGGTGATATTTTTGTGTTCTTTATAGTTTATAAAATAAACATTAAAATCTAAACACAATTGATTATGTTTTTCTGCCATGTTACTCATTTTTTATGTCATTAGATAAAGCAACCTATCTGCTGTCTCCTATGCCGAGATCTTAAAGTGATTTCATGGGCAATGATAATATATATGCCTGGTCAATTGATTCTTCTAAAGGTGGGGTTACCTGTTGAAGACATTTGTCCTTTAATGTTGAGGCAGCACAGTGAGTGGCCCTTATGTCTCACAGGTCATAAGTTTGATTTCTGGACTAGGCCTTATCTGTGTGGAGTTTGTATGTGCTCCCTATGTCTGCGTTGGTTACCTCCGGGTGCTCCGGTTTCCTCCCACACTCCAAAAATATGCTAGTAGCTTAATTGGCTGCTGAATAAATTAACCCTAATGTGTGTGTGTGTGTGTGTGTGTGTGTGTGTGTCTAAGTTAGGGACCTTAGTATGTAGCTCCAATGGGTTAGGGACTGATGTGAATGTGAAATATTCTCTGTGAAGCGCTACGCTATATAAATACCTGTTAAATAAATAAATAAATAAATAACTAAATAAATAATGTTATCCTTTAAGAATCAGAACTGAAAGCTACTTGCACACTGCATGTAATATATAGCATTCATCCCTTCCTATTACTACATGTGTAATGCTGTGCATTATATGATTATCAGAATGTTTTGCTGTTTGATTTGTTATTGATTATTTTACATTATTTATCATTTCCCATTCAGACTTCTTTCTAAAAAGACATGTGTCTACTTCACTGGGTCTGAACTCAATAACTATTCCTATTTGTGTGTCGTATCTTAATTGAAATGGCTTTTGCATTCCAAGTCAGTTACATTTCAGCAGTATTGTACCTGTGTTACAGTAACATTTAACATGGCACAATAATAGCTATCTATTCATTATTAATGGTCTACTAATGATAGTAAATTAATAGCTAATGTATGTATCACAACCATTTAAAAATACATAATCTTTATGTTGTAGAGTAAGCGTGGATAAATGTTAAGATGTAAATGGGATGGAATGTCCACATATGATGTAACTGTTATTGCTTGGGTTCCATATAGCTGCACTTATCAATGTAGTTCATTGTATATGTGGTTCTTTAAGACCGCATATACGCAATCTACGTAAAGAAAAGATACATAGATTATGTAAAAAGATACTACACGGTATCAAATATCGGTAAACTCCGGACGTATATGCAATACATCCGGTGGTGTGAATCCGGCCCACAGTATGTTAGGTCACTACAGACTAATTCTATTATTCTCTTATTATAAGTATAAAACTAAGTTGTAGCTCCCTAAGAACTAATTCTACCATTCTTTTACTATTTGTAAAATACAAGGATGTAGGTTACGGTATATATATTTTTTTTTATAAAACTCTTTTAGTATTATGAAGATATAAAGGCCACTGATTGTTATCCCTATTGCTTGAAAGATTAAAGTCACACATACACAGAGCTTTTTTTGTAAAAAAATAAAAAAAAATGCAGGAACTCACCCTTCATCAGCCCTTATTACAGCCCCCCTATAATTTTTCAGCTCCCCTATAATTGTTCAGACCTTATTGCAGCCCCCTCATAAGTTTCAGTCCTTATTACTGCGCCCTTTAAACTTTTTAAATTATCCTCCTGTGTCCTTACCCCACCATACCAGCCCTTTTCTCCCAGTCCTCTACAACTATTTTTCTTCTGTGTTCTGGACGATTGTAGTCTGGTTCTCAGAGTTCTGTTGTGTCCAGTTCCTGTCCTGTCATGTCTAAGTCCTGGATCAGTTTCCCCCCATCCATGTCTAGTACTGGTTCTTGTCTGTGTTGATTTCTGTGGAGGTCCATTCCAGTCCTGTCTCCTGTATTGTCTATTTATTTTATGTCCAGTCCTGCCATGATATCAGACTCCTAAACCCTCCTCGTTACTACAGGAGCCGCCAATGGGGGCCATGACCTGCTGGGTGCCAGCCGCTTATGTCTATCCCAACCATCAGGGACTCTAGCAAAGACTGGTCCCCAAGACTCCACACCCTGGAGTGCGGCAACTGTAACATCTATATCTATCCTTCTCCCATTTGTAATTTGTTGCTTCTCTAGTTTGTGTGTGTTTTTTATGGTGACATTTCTCTACTTATCTATCATTGGGCAGTTCTTCCTGCAGAATTTCATGTGTGAGAGACAGATCAAAGGGTGAGGGAACAAGTGTGGGAGAAGCAGGTGGGTAGGTGTTAATAGTTAGAAAAGCTAGTAAGCATTGTTTGGCATGTTGAAGAGAAGCTGGTGGGCAGAGCTCGGCTTGTTTCAGAAAATCTACTGAGCAGCAGAAGACACGTGAAAAATATTATGTTGGCATGTGAGAGCTGCAATGTCACACTGGATCTTTGACGTGGTTCTTTATGATACATCAGTGGACCTGATGTGAGTCAACCTGGAGGAAAAGAGTTATTATGTTTGCGAAAGTCAAGTCTATGAGGGGCAGGGAAGTTGGAGTCTGAATGTTTATTAGTCAGCACTTTCCCTAACCAATAAAAACAATACTTAAAGTGCTTTTGCAATGAATTCACCAGAGGCTATGAGTGCATGTGTCAGACAATGGCATTTCTTCATTTCACTGGTATAAGAAAATGCTTTAATTAAAATAAATAAATAAATAAAAAATAAATAAATCATTTGTGTAGGATTAAAAAATAGTCATTACTCTTATTGTGTAATATTAAATTTAAATCAGATGTAAAGCCAAACATTTCTACAGCAGTAGGCTCCATAGCCTCTGTAGAGTCTGCATACAAAGCCTATCCTCTAATGAGAGAAAATGCTTTGGGACTAATCCCAAGTGCTGATTACTTGTTTTTTAGGTGTAAGCGCAGTGATTGTTTACAAAAATGGGTACAAAATGGCTGATCCTCCTGTGTTTGCTTTTCTGTGCTCTGTTTCTTATATTAAACTTAGAAAGTAAAGCAGGGTACACACTGGGGCTTTTCAAAAGATAATCTCTCCAATTACTCAATCAAAAGATATCTTACCAGTGTGTACTGGCCTTGACAGTGGCTGGTGGCTTATCATATATTTTTGCAAATATGTGTAACGGACATTTCTGCGTTTATTTTACAGATAGAATGGTATAGTCTGTTACTGGTAATGGCAGTGTTGTTGAGGCATTTTCTTTCCTGTGTTTCTGTGGCTAGCAGATTACCCCCGGACTTTCATGCACCTGTTTGCATTTACCTATAAATTGATTGAGCAACTTCCATTTTGTGTCTGTACTGTTTGGGAGCATGTCTGGAAGCAGCAGCTGAGAGGGGGTGTTGTTACACAGCAGCTATTTTGGAGACTTTAAGGGTGTCTCACAAAGTAAGTTGGCTCTCAATTTAAAAACATATGTATATGAGCCAACACTGGGACTCTCATTGTTAGCGTTAGGACCACCATATACAGAAAGGCCTTGACAGGCCTATGACTAGCAGATTACCCCCCCCCCCTCCACCCACCCACA
>WWET01006143.1:0-10909 GCA_011038615.1 Limnodynastes dumerilii
CAGGCACCATGGCAGCTAGCTACACCTCTGCTTCACCTTATTGTATTTTTGTGATATATTTATATTGTATTTTATTATGTACTATGCTGTCCATCCCTGAGGATATATGGAGTGTTTGATATACAGGGTATTTGGTTATGTTTTGGCTTACATGTTTTAATGTCTTTGTATTTTGGTGTCACTTAACATTTGTCTTGTTTCTGACACATAATGTACAATGATTCAGATACTTATGGTGCCGCGCCAAGAAATTCCTTTAATGTTCCCATGTGTGTTTGTTTAGAGGGTTTCCCCCGTCATGACCGTGAGTACTCACAACACAATATGACTAGGCCTGCACAACATGATGTAACTTTTATGGAGTGGAATGTCAATGGGCCTCAATGAAACAGTAAAGAGGTCACTGGTTCTTAACTATCTTAGAAAGTAGGGCCTGAACATCATTTGCCTATTGGAAACTCATTTAATGAGGGGAAAAATTCTAGCCTTGAATTGTCAGTAGGTGGGCTGGGCATACCATTCTAACTTCTCCAGGCACTGTCGGGGGGTTTAAATTTTGGTCCTCTAGAATTTAAATTTTAGCTTGGAGGATTTCACATAGACCCTGTGGGTAGATATGTCTTTCTTAAAACCACTATTGATAAATACCGAATGCTTTTGATGGCAGTTTATATTCCTTCCCCTTACTCAGGAAACTTTTTTAAGTCAATGATATCTTACATGGCTAAATTCCCATCTACACCAACAATCCTTATGAGCTTGATCTAGACCTACGCTCATGAAACGATCATGTGCGTAGCATATTTACGCCAGCGTACCTCTGATGCACTCCCCTTGATCATACTTAGTTTTGCCTTCTTATGCCGAGCAAACCCTACTCTAACCTTTCTGATCATAACCGCGGGCGGCCGTAAGCTCATTGCGTAGTTATGGCGCTTAGCACGCCCATACTGTACAATTTAAATGCCTCACCCCGCCCTCGGCGCGTATTTACCGGTTTTGAATGGCAGGCACGCCCCCTCGAGTGGTGTTACGAAGCTGGTACGCTCAAGGCCCATACGCTCAGAATCTTGTAGCGTAATATGAGCGTAACATCTGCCCTGAGCATGCGCAGTAAACACAAATGGCCATTTTTACGCTTAAGACCACCATAAAAACGCACCCGAGCGTAGGTCTGGATCAGGCCCAATGTGTTGAACCCAAACTTGGATAAGTTGAGGGAGGTGCCCCCCCCCCCTGTGCAGACCACATTTCTTCAGAGTGATAGAGGAAATGGGTTTAATAGATGTGTGGCATCATCGTAACCTAGATAGAATAGAATTCTCTTGTCGCTTGTCCTCACATTGATCGCTCTCGAGAATCGACCTTGCACTGATCACCCATAATCTCGTGCCCTTAGTAAAGGTTACACAGCACCTACCAAGAGGAATATCAGAATCATTCCCCTTTGTTATTTACCCTTGAAAACCTCACGTCATAGAGCCACTTGTTTTTGGAAAGTAAATCCCTTGGAGACACATTTATTAAGTGAATACAAATTCTTTATAAAGCTCTATTTGTCCATGTTTGTGTAAATGACTATACTAGTGCACCGTTCTCTCTTGGATGGGTTACAAGGCAGGGGTGCTCTTCATCACCCGCATTGTTCACATTGGCAGTGGAGCTGCAGGCATGTTTAATCCGTGAGACGGAGGACATCAGGGGTCTGCACTATATGCAGATGACATGCTTCTCTTTCTCGCGGATGCTGGTGGTTCCCTGACAAAGCTACTCTCTGTCATGGATGAGCAGGCCTGCATATAAATTGGAATAAATCAAATTTGTTTCCGCTGGGTGGGACTCTTCACCAAGAGATGGAGGGGAATCATCAGTTAGTATGGACTAAAGAGTTTAAATATCTGGGCATCCGAATAACGCCCAATTCCTCTGATTATGTAGCACTCAACTTAGACCCAATTACAACCTATCTGAAATGTAAAACCAATATCTGGCAGAAGCTTCCTCTCTCCATGATCGGCAGAGTTATTTTAGTTAAAATGATTTTATTGCCTAAATACTTGTACCCTCTTCAGCACTCTCCCTTATATCTCCACAAAACGTATTTTTCAAACTCTATATGGGCCTCTGCGGTTTGGGCTGCGAGTAGTTCTCTAGTTAGTATGAGTACTCTACAAAGAAGCAAAAATGATGCAGATTTAGCACTCCCCAATCTTAGGTTATTTTATCTAGCCATCAGCTTCTCCAAAAGCTTTCCTGGGTCAGAGGAGGTACCAATAATACTACCAACTATTTCCTTTATTGCTGTGGTGGCTCTGACTGGACTGTGACACTAAATTTACTGGCAAGTAGTGTAGGAGGTGGGGGAGCCCATGTCTTATGACAGGCCAGAATGATCTGAAAGACAGTGCATAGATTACTGGGGGGTGAGGGTACAGACCCTGAAACTCCCTTATGGGATAATCAGCACGTTAGGATCTGATTGGCATGCAAGGTAGAAGTGTCTGGAGGACTTATGGAGTAAAGATGGTGGACGACTTATACAACGGGTATATCCTGAAGTCATTCACTCAACTGCATTAGGAGCGCCATATGCCTTCTACCTTATTTTACGAGTATTTGCAACTATGACATGCATTGCACTTGCATTTCCAGAATACTACCCCCTGCATTAAGTCCTCTCCTACTAAACTATTGCTCCTTAAAAGGGTGATATCGACCATATACTCCACCTTATGCCTCTCCCAGACTGAAGACCTGACAGTTCTGAGACATAGGTGGGAGGAAGACCTGGGTGACATGGAGGATGAAGATTGGACTGAAGTACTGACCTCGACTAAAGCAACCACTGCATATATGCGGTCTAAAATGTGTTGAACCCAAACCTGGATAAGTTAAGGGAGGTGTCCCCCCACCCACTCTTCTTAACTTCCTTCTTACGGAGGACTGGCACACCCCTTCTTACTTATCTCTCTAAGAATGGAGTTAAAGTCTGTGCGCAATGCATTCCAGTCCGTAACAGCTGGATCCAATGAATAAATTTGGGTTCTGGGCATGCTCAGTTTATCCATTCCTAAAAATACACACAGAGATTTAGCTTCTTCTTAAGTGTGAATCAGGTCTTTGATCTTTATTACTTCAGGTTGTCATTTAAACAGACATTTGCAAACACCGTTGAGCAACATACATATGTAACCAGCAGGAGTTGCTATTAAATAATTCAAAAAAAATATGGGGCTAAATTTAGTAAACGGCAAAAAAGTAGATATGTTGCCCATAGCATCCAATCAGATTCTAGCTGACATTCTCCATATGTAACAGGAAAATGAGAGCTAGAATCTGATTGGCTGCTATAGGCAACATCTCAACTTTTCCGCAGTTTAGTAAATCTAACCCATGATGTTAAATGTCTCTATTAGTACGCTAGTTAAACTCCTAAGGCCTACAATTCCATTAAATCCAATGGATGCCCAAATATGGGCAAAATAGTTGGCTGCATAAAACCCACCCATAGTCAATTATTCACTCCTAACGAGTGAATAATAACATTAAATAGGTGCTTAGGCCCAAATGATCCCTCCTTTGATTTTAATTGATGAATAAATAATAATTTCCAGATACAGCATTTACTGTATAAATGAAAAATATGCCAAATACATTTTATTGTACAACAGCTGTTGAATATATATAAATCAGTGAAATGTTATTTTCCTCTGATTAGTGATACACATATGGAAATAGTTTATTGTAAGATGATTGATATTAATGAAGATCATTTTTTTTAACAAATGTAAATATTATTTTTAACTGCTACACATTCATTAAATCACATGCATTTACGCTAAAATATTGGCCGTTTTCTCTTACATAATATATCCTTTCATATAATGCATTAAAAGCTTCAATGCACAGTCAATGTTATTTTTTTGCTATTTACCTTATGGTATTGTAATAAGTGTAACTATTAAGATTCATATGAATGAATATATGAATCCTTTATAAGTAGAAAATTATTTTTCATTTTGGAGAACATAAAAATAGCCTTTTCCATTAAAGATATTTCAAAACAGTATTACAGTAGAAAAAGATTAAATAGTTCATACATAATAGTAAAGTTCCTCAGTGAACTAGAATGATTACTGTAGATAAGCCTCTATCAGGTTGGTCACTAGCTAATGTCATCCAATGTTATATCCTCTCCATGATGCACTCTGAAATTGATTGCTTGAAAAAGAAATAGGAGGACCTGGAAACAGATCACGAAGAAACCATCTAAGCATACGTTATGTCCCTGATGATGTGGAGCCTCCCTTCCCGACTTTCTCTTGTGTCTCTTTCAACATTTCCTCCCAGATGCTTTAACTGATGACTTACTTCCAGATAAGGGCTCTTCCATCCTCTGGCCAATGCCCAAGGGACATTATAGTGAGATTCTCTTAATTTCAAACTAAAAAGACAGTGCTCTCCACGACAAGGAATTCTGGCATTACAGCTTACAAAGGCACCACTGTATAATTGTTCCAAGATCTGGCTCCCACAACTATCCAAAAACACAAGGACCCATCACCTGCAATCTCCAGCAACAAAACTGTAAGTATAGCTGGGGTTTCCCCTTCGATCTATAACTTCTGGCTGTACGTTCAAGATGCTGGAGCAAATTCAGGAGTTCTCCCCAATGACTTTACATATTTCCTGATCTGTCATCCCCTGAAAACCAAACAGCAGCCCCCAAACTCAAGTGATTTATGCCACCTGCCCGAGTGGTCAACGGCAGATGAGATCGATCTTATCTATCACCAACCTGAAGTCTACCATCTATTTACTCAGCTAATCTCTTCATTGATGTCACTGTAAATGTTAGACCCTTAGGGCCGTATCCAGAACAACATCCCTCCGTGGAAATACGTCCGTCAGATGCCGATGGCAGTTACTGCGCATGCGTAGTAACTATTTTACGTAACCTACATATCATTTACTTACGTAGATTGCGTATATGCGGTCTTTAATATATATAGCAGGCGCTGCAAGGTATGGGGAATTCACACAGATGCAAAAAAGGCACCCCAGCACTCTTGCAATTAACTTTTATAAGGAAACTTATTTATCACATGGAAAGATTGGCTCAGGGTCAGGGTCATATAATCCTTTTTTTTTTTTCTGCCTTGATAAAGAACCTTAATTGGTTTGAAACGCGTCGGCGGGGTGCCTGTTGCTTTGATCTGCATCTGTGTGATCCTCTGTGTGAGCCTCCAAGCACCGTCTCTCTGTAATTTACACCCGGGTCTTAACATCATTCAGAGTGTACGGTGCTGCAAACTGGTGGGTTTCCAGTGCAGTTTTTTATAATACTACTTCGTTTTTATTGTCATTTTGTATTATCTTTCTAATAAACTGTATATCTTTTACCTTTGGAGCTTCTGCCTACACTTTCTGCACGAGTGAGTCAGAGCCCAGCGGGGAGCGGGGATTCCCCTTCCGACGCTACCAAAGGATTTGTTTATTTGCTCCCTTGACAACCATCAACGCTGATCATCTGCACGCGGCAGAGACCTTACCTTACAGCGGATTCCAGCCTACTAAGCGGATTCCAGCTTGCTAAGAACTTCCACGTTGATATACAAGGATCCTGACACCAAAACTGTGAGTGACTGAGTTCTTTATTGGAAGAAAGACTGATCTTTTATTGAAAAAAGGATAAAACTGCGGTACTCCAGCGCTTAAGACTCTGCATGTTCACACACAAGTACTTTTATTTCAGACTGCAAGTGTCACATTCCAACTACAATAGCAGAAGGATACATTTTATCAGGATCTTTATTGAAAAAACATTGCATTGTATCCAATATTTCAGCTGAATTGAACATTTACTTACTGCGGTACTCAAGCCTTCAAGACCTCATTGACATAGTAATCATTTTATTCCACTGTTCACTTTGCACCCTTTGTTTTTTACTGTATGAATTTTATCTTAGTTTTTGGTTTAGACCCTTCATCCTTAAAAAAATTTTAAGTTTATATACAATTTTTCCCAACACAGTTCCCATTTATTTTTCGTTCCACTTAATTCACCTTCATTTATTATTTAATTGTTTTCCCCTCATATATTCATCTTATTATCCCTATCTTCTCTGCTCTCACCTCCATAAAGTTAACCACCCCCCTTGTATTATTCATTTTATTTAATTATTAGAGTTCTTTTAACCAGTAGAGATTGTATTGTATTTTATTGGTCCCTTTTAGAGTTCACTTCACTGACACTGTTTCACAAGTATCTGTATTTCACAGTATATGTTTTGAATATTTATTTAGCTAAGAATTTTTGTGTTTTAACTGGTATTATATAGAGCCCAATACCTTGTAAGTATTGAGCAGATATTATTTTTGATTTAGCGCTCACACGCCACTCCTTTTGTTTTCCAATTGTACTTTCTGTGGGGAACCGGTGGTATCCCCAGGCGAGTTTTTGAGCTGCTTATCTAGCCCCATTATATAGCGCCCTTGTCCTCCACTCCTATATATAGTAATACACATATGTTACATCTATATTATTACGTTTCTGAAATTATTTACAAGCTGCCTGCATTTCATTAAGTTTATGTTACAAACAAATACTATTTCATCTTTATTTATTAACAGGTTTTTATATAGTACCATCAGATTACATAGTGCTTTACAATTTTATATAACATTCAACTGTCAACATATTGACCTGTGGACATTCTGACTGTCAACATTTCATACCAGACCCATGTACGACATCTGGGGAAGGATTCACTTAAGTCGATTTTGTCAAAATAGCCACTTTTGGGTGATTTTTTTGAGCGATTTTGGAATTGCTGGTTTTACTAAAGCCAAATCACCTTAAAATTGCTGACAAAATGGACATTTTTAAAATCACCCATGGCAATTTTGAAAAGTCAAAATATACTAATCTCCGGATTTAAATTCACTGAAAAAATTGCAGGAAAATTTGACAGAAAAAAGAGCTGGATGTGAGTGTCGATTTTGTTAAATAAAAATCCTAAATTTTAATTAAAAATGTTCATCAAAAAACATCCTTTGTAATGTTTAAATACATACTGCAGCATGTTCTTCCGTGGCAACTTATTAAAGTAATGATCCTCTGTTGCCCCTTATTAAAGTAATGATCCTCCATGGCCCCTTATTGAAGTAACGATCCTCTGTGCCCCTTATTAAAGTAAAGATCCTTCATGCTCCTTATTAAAGCAGTTGCGGTCGTGGAAGTTTAAGTGGAAAGGGGCTGTGCTTCCCCTCGGCCTGACATGATGGAAGAAGGGAAGCATTAAAATTTTACAGTGTGGGAAGTTTTTCCTATTTACACGGTTGGATGGATCGCTGATTTACAAGTGTGACTTAAGGCTGCCTTGTGGCAGCATAAGTCACACTTTTACGATAGAGTGCGAAATGAAACACCCCCACACGCACAGAAGACATACGGGGGTGTCGGTCCACAGTATTTGGTAAGGGCCAGTTTTTCAAAAATGTGGTCATATAAACCACTATTTGGTAAAATACTTATGTAATCACTGAAAAAATTGGCAATTTTCTATAATTACACATAACCACAGTTAATGAATGTTTGGTCTTACATGACCCCATAACCTTTGTCTTTTCATCATCTTGAAAAGAAACAAAGTGTGTTAGCAAGACATTAAATAATTATTAGGGAAGATAACACGGAGCGCCAGAGTAATCCTAGAGTAAAAAATATACCTTTTTTACCCACACATGGATGTCTTGCCCATGTTGTGACCTAGCCATTGGTGGACTATAGTATCCACCACGGAAAGGAGACCCTATGTAAAAATTCTAAATGTAGGAAACAGATTAATATAATGGAATGAGACAATTCAATATCACTACATCAAAATGTAGCAGTACAACATAAGTCAACTCTCCTGGGAAGACTGGCTGTCTGGTGTGTTGTTCTGTAGCTTGCCTTTATTCAGACTTTCACAAAATGAAGGTGGACAGCCTCCTAACACAAAGCCAAATAACTTGGACCAAAGCAGGTCACACACTAAGCAATCTCACCAGCGACCATTATAATGCTGAATTTAATGGGGAGATTGCATAGTATCAACACAATGGGATAATTGGAGCTCTTCTAATTGGCACAAGGATTGGCACAATAGACGACAGATCCTTCTGGCCTACCCAAGTGATACAATTATAGCACAGGAGCATTTATGAGCTGTCCATGCCACACACTATACAATAATCATTATAATCAGGTGTTAATTGACTGTTCAGCCAAAGTATTGTATACTGTGTGACCAATTTAGTCTTCAAATAGGGTTAAGGGCTTGAGTTTGTCAGTGGTGCGCAGTTGAAATTGTTGGTACTAGGGCTAAAGGTCTCTCATGTCCCTCTGTGCCGACCATCACTCTGCACTTAATACTTTCCATTGATATGACAGAAACTAAAAACTTCCCTCTTGGGTCTCAGTCTAGCCTAGCTCAGATAGAGCTCACTACCTCTACAACTCTACTCAACCACTGACATAGTTCAGACTTCATTTAATAGTTTCATTATGGATGTTTGACTTAAATCAGGTTTCCGACATCAACAACTGATGGCAATGGAATAGTCAAGTTGAGGGGAGCTTGCAATATTTCTCCCAGTTTTTCTCTCCTAGACATCAAAGCAGATATTTAACTCCTTTGATCCTAGCACTTCCAATTAAGTCAAGAACCAGTAAATTCTAATAGCAGACACCAGAATAATTAACTGACACCTTTGGCACAGTGGAAGCACATGCTTACTAATCAAAACATATCAAACTATAATGTAAATGGCAACTAGCAAATCAAAAGTTTATCAAATTTGAATGTGGAACCCAAAAATCATGACAGCCTAATATGAAATAAAAGTTAAATGTATGTATGTTGCAATGTATTAAAGAAATCTATTTTTTTTTTTAAAAACCTATAATACCCATTTATTTTTAATTAATTTGCAAGGTTACAATTCTCCATTAACTATCCAATGTTCAAGTTCAAATCTGTCACTCATTAGCGTATATAAAATAAACACAGGGATAAAAGCGTTTTGAACAGTGTGCTGTTTCCTCTCTTTTTGTCAAATCTTTTTTCATGTCAGTGAGAGTTACCAGCAAAGCCAAGAATAAAGGAAACTGGTTCCTAGAAAGAAACAAGGGTCCTTTGTGCTGTACCTATCAGCAGCTGATACCAGTCACTATCTCTCTCTCTCTTTTCCTTCAGGTTAATAATAATTATTAACTGTACTTATAAATAAAAGTGAGTCATATCAGTAGAGCAGATGTGCGTGTGTGTGTGCGTGTGCGTGTGTGTGTGTGTGTATGTGTGTGTGTGCGTGTGCGTGTGTGTGTTTGTGTATGTGTGTGTGTCTGTATGTGAGGGAGGGGGGCTTTTATACTTGGGTAGAACTTTTAAAGACTTATTTTTTTCAAAAATATACCAAAAAGACATTGAAATTCTAAATCATAGGTAATAAATTGTAATGTGAATTTGTATGGAGCACACAAAAACTGTCATGTTATTTTAACCATGTAGTTTATAGTTGAGCTACTGTAGGATTTCTTCCTTTTACAATCACAAATTCTGACCCCAAATCTTACAATGTCACTTATAGCGCTTTCACATCACCAAGTAAGAAAAAATATGCACTGCACTAAATGGTATATCAATTGCAGTAGATTACCCTACAATGAAAGGTGCTACCATACAGCCCAAAGTAGTCAAATAAACACAACAAGCATTTGAACACCATAGGCAGGGCTCCTATCACATCACCAGCCTACAATAACCCGAACAGGAAACAACCCCACTCTCTAACCCTAAGTCACCCCCGCAGCCTAACCCTAAGTCCCCCCCACGCAGCCTAACCCTAGGTCTCCCCCCTCTTAGCCTAACCCTAAGTCACCCCACCTGCACAGCTTAACCCTAAGTACATACGATCTTCATTTATGCACAGACACATTTTCTGTGGGGCCAGTGCGTAAATGTTACAGAAGAGTCCCGCCATCAGAAGCCCCAGACACGTGAGGGGAGTGGTCTCCCTGGCATGCAGGGGACTTAGGATCGCACAGTCAGTGGCGGAGGAGTTCTGGATACAGCCCATTCTTTGCATTACGTGGCGTTAGGTCAAGAGTACTTTATTAACCTTAATATTCAATATCTTTTGACACTATTCTATAGAATCTATTCTTGACATTTTTATATAGTTCTAACAGAGTCAACATTTGATGAAACTGGGGAAAATAAGTCCTAGGGCCAGATTTACTAAGCTGCGGGTTTGGAAAAGTGGAGATGTTGCCCATAGCAAGCAATCAGATTTTAGCTGACATTCTGTAGTATGAAAAAAGAAAGGGCTCTATTTACAAAGATCATTTTAGTGCGATAGGGCCAGTTTTCACTTCAAGGGCCTCATTTACAAAAAACGATTTGAGGCAAATGGCCACAAATCGCGTGATTTGAGCCTCTGAAGTCACATCGCGGTATTCAGAAAGGCTCAAATCGCGTTATTTCAGTGTGTAAAAAAATATGAATGGCAAACATCGCAGGACATCGCGATTCAGAAATCGTCCAGATGTTTGCCATTGAAAAAATAGGAAAAAAAAAAAAATCACCCCATTCACTAAAGGAGATTTAAAGAAATCTCCTTTAGTGTGATTTTAAATCAACCAAAACCAAAATCGCAGCCAGAGAGCTGCGAGATCCGGCTGAGGTGCCGTCCCGGAGCATCAAAAACACATGTCAACAGAGTTGACATGTGTTTATGTGTGTCAGAAAATAAGTGCAGCATGGCTGAAATCCTTAGCCATGCTGTCCTGATATAACTACAAGGCTCAGAAATGATGAGCCTTGTAATAATATCAGTGGCAGCATGGCTAACGATGTCAGCCATG
>WWET01006143.1:12033-30318 GCA_011038615.1 Limnodynastes dumerilii
GTGCAGTGTTTCTCATGTCCTGCGCTTGTGCAGTGTTTCTCATGTCCTGCGCTTGTGCAGTGTTTCTCATGTCCTGCGCTTGTGCAGTGTTTCTCATGTCCTGCGCTTGTGCAGTGTTTCTCATGTCCTGCGCTTGTGCAGTGTTTCTCATGTCCTGCGCTTGTGCAGTGTTTCTCATGTCCTGCGCTTGTGCAGTGTTTCTCATGTCCTGCGCATGTGCAGTGTTTCTCATGTCCTGCGCATGTGCAGTGTTTCTCATGTCCTGCGCATGTGCAGTGTTTCTCATGTCGGCACTGAAGTCCTGACTGAGAGATACTGCGCATGTGCAGTACTTCATTCATGGATCACAGGAAGGAGAAGCACAGCACCGACTCGCGGCTCATCACGGGACCTCGGAGGAGGGGTGAGTATTTGTAAATAATGTGAAGGAAGCTGCCCGGCTGCGATGATAAGCGAGCCTGATGCAGCTTCCTTCACAGAGAACGAACAAGGTATGTAAATAGAGCCCAATGTGAGATCTAGAATCTGATTGGTTGCTATGAGCAACATCTCCACTTTTCCAAACCCGCAGTTTAGTAAATCTGGCTCTGGGACTGAATCAGAGTTGGGAGCAACGGCAAAAAAGGGAGCAACCTGTGCACCTGTGCAAAACTGTGTTGAACCGAAGCTAAAGTTATATTTATATTTAAATAAGTATGTGAAAACAGAATGAGTTGGGAGCTTTCTGTCGCTAAACTTTATTAATTAGAGTAAAAAATAAAACTTTTCAATATTTCTGTGCAATAAGCTAAATCAGACAGTGTTTTCTTTGCATGCATTATTTTTACTTCTTCTACTGCCTTCATATTGCTACATGGAACCTGATACAGGGCTGAGAGTGTATTCCATATGGTAGCCTCCAATCAGAGGCTAGCACACAGAATTTGCAATCCTAACTTCCACATGAACAGGACACTCCCTCTGCACCTCTATGTGTGGAAGTGATTAAAGAGTCCTGCCCCTGCCTTAAGTATTCCGCATGTGACTCCAAAGGCTTACTGTATTGCAAGTAATGCATTTTGTACTTATGGAGATTGGACCAGCTCAGACGGCTGTGTTCTGATGCGGAATTCTGCGCAGTACCAATTTACAGATGACCTACATACAGTATGTTGCGTCCATACATTGACTGACTGCTACGTTTAGGATCCAATCCATGGTTGTCCATCTGCTTATTAGAACCTTTTGCTGCAGTTGCTCCCAACTCTGTACAACCCCACTGACTTTATTACGTTTAATCCATCTGCAGCTAAATATAATTTAAATGATTTTGTATTTCTGATCTAAAAAGACAAATTCTCTTTTCTGAAAGGGAGAAACGGTTTCATACAGCTCTACTTTGTAAAGTATTGGGGAACTCCTTGATGCCTTGGTATCCCAGGTATATGGTAGCATTGCTGAGTAAACCTAATGAAGTAGAAACATGGAAACTTGGCCCATCCAAGTAAACAAATATTTCTGTGAACAATTGTGAAACCAGTAATCTTTATTTTCCTCTCCTCTCCTGGCAATTGTATGTCTCATAATGGACATTTTAATAATATCAGGTTGGATTTAGAATTCCAAATTCCATGATGACATTCATGTGTTTGTTTTGTAAGCTCTCCTGCTTGCACAAACTAACTTCCAACAGTCAGGACTAGCTTACATTTTCCATCTCAAACACTCAGAAATTCCTGGAAGTACAGATGTATGGATTGGTACATAGAGAAAGGGTATGTCTGGAAACTGACATAAAAGGAAACTCTCACTTGTGGCCACAACCTAGTCCCTTGTGTGAAGGGTTTGGTTGGGTTGGAATCAGGGGGGGACAGTCTGGACTATTATCCCATGCCCAAAGCCTCTAGAGTCCAATGTGCAGTGAAGAACTTCGGCACCCTGCGTCACCAATGACATCCCATAGGGGGCGGTGCCCTGTGGCTGTGTCCTGCCTTGCATTTTATAATGGCAGCCATGGTTGCAATTGTCACATTATGCACAAAACTGTCTCAGAAAGCGCCAACAATCTGAAACATACAGAAGGTGAGCAACACTCGCAGGTCTGTACCTGGTCCATTGTAATATTTGATAAATAGTAATGTCACAGGGACACTAATGTGGGTATGTTCTGCAACTGGTCATAAAAGTATTCACATAACTAATGTATAAAATATCTATAAAGTTAAACATATCAAAAAAATCATAACCTATTTAAAACATCATAAGCAAAGAGTACATTTACCTTTTAATTGGTGTAAGTAGAGTTTGAGAAACATTGCTCCTTTAGCTACAATAAGGGTAGTTCTCTCTTTAACCAAAACAGATTACTACTGGTTAACATCTGGCTTTTGTGCTTTGGACAAGTACAATGTCAACATTCATTGTTTCTTGTTCGCTTGCTTTCCAACCAGCAAGTCATCATTAAGAATTTGGACATGTTATGGGCAGCCATAAACAGACATCCGCTGCCAGCTTCACAAATATTACAGTCCCTCAGATGCTACTTTGATGAAGTTCCAACACTTAGCAATATGTCAACATTATCAAGGACATTACGTTAGTATTCCCATGTCAACAGTGGCTTCAGCACACATATTACTAACACTAAATTACTAAATTACTAAATAAAATACTAAATTACTTACTTTGATGACAACACTTAGCAATATGTCAACATTATCAAGGACATTACGTTAGTATTCCCATGTCAACAGTGGCTTCAGCACACATATTATATTAACTAAATTACTAAATTACTAAATAAAATACTAAATTACTTATTTATAATTATAATTATAAATTATAATTATAATTATTTATACTAAATAAAATACTAAATTACTAAATTAAATTACATATTACATACACTAACCCACATATTTTGTGCCATATTCTGTGAAATCTCAACTGTTTTCTTCTTATTCCCCCCTACAAGACTTTGTCCTATTTGCTCCTTTCCTCTGGAACTCACTCCCTCTCCCTATCAGTCTCTCTCTACCTCTCCCTATCAGTCTCTCCACCTCTCCCTATCAGTCTCTCTACCTCTCCCTATCAGTCTCTCTACCTCTCCCTATCAGTCTCTCTACCTCTCCCTATCAGTCTCTCTACCTCTCCCTATCAGTCTCTCTACCTCTCCCTATCAGTCTCTCTACCTCTCCCTATCAGTCTCTCTACCTCTCCCTATCAGTCTCTCTACCTCTCCCTATCAGTCTCTCTACCTCTCCCTATCAGTCTCTCTACCTCTCCCTATCAGTCTCTCTACCTCTCCCTATCAGTCTCTCTACCTCTCCCTATCAGTCTCTCTACCTCTCCCTATCAGTCTCTCTACCTCTCCCTATCAGTCTCTCTACCTCTCCCTATCAGTCTCTCTACCTCTCCCTATCAGTCTCTCTACCTCTCCCTATCAGTCTCTCTACCTCTCCCTATCAGTCTCTCTACCTCTCCCTATCAGTCTCTCTACCTCTCCCTATCAGTCTCTCTACCTCTCCCTATCAGTCTCTCTACCTCTCCCTATCAGTCTCTCTACCTCTCCCTATCAGTCTCTCTACCTCTCCCTATCAGTCTCTCTACCTCTCCCTATCAGTCTCTCTACCTCTCCCTATCAGTCTCTCTACCTCTCCCTATCAGTCTCTCTACCTCTCCCTATCAGTCTCTCTACCTCTCCCTATCAGTCTCTCTACCTCTCCCTATCAGTCTCTCTACCTCTCCCTATCAGTCTCTCTACCTCTCCCTATCAGTCTCTCTACCTCTCCCTATCAGTCTCTCTACCTCTCCCTATCAGTCTCTCTACCTCTCCCTATCAGTCTCTCTACCTCTCCCTATCAGTCTCTCTACCTCTCCCTATCAGTCTCTCTACCTCTCCCTATCAGTCTCTCTACCTCTCCCTATCAGTCTCTCTACCTCTCCCTATCAGTCTCTCTACCTCTCCCTATCAGTCTCTCTACCTCTCCCTATCAGTCTCTCTACCTCTCCCTATCAGTCTCTCTACCTCTCCCTATCAGTCTCTCTACCTCTCCCTATCAGTCTCTCTACCTCTCCCTATCAGTCTCTCTACCTCTCCCTATCAGTCTCTCTACCTCTCCCTATCAGTCTCTCTACCTCTCCCTATCAGTCTCTCTACCTCTCCCTATCAGTCTCTCTACCTCTCCCTATCAGTCTCTCTACCTCTCCCTATCAGTCTCTCTACCTCTCCCTATCAGTCTCTCTACCTCTCCCTATCAGTCTCTCTACCTCTCCCTATCAGTCTCTCTACCTCTCCCTATCAGTCTCTCTACCTCTCCCTATCAGTCTCTCTACCTCTCCCTATCAGTCTCTCTACCTCTCCCTATCAGTCTCTCTACCTCTCCCTATCAGTCTCTCTACCTCTCCCTATCAGTCTCTCTACCTCTCCCTATCAGTCTCTCTACCTCTCCCTATCAGTCTCTCTACCTCTCCCTATCAGTCTCTCTACCTCTCCCTATCAGTCTCTCTACCTCTCCCTATCAGTCTCTCTACCTCTCCCTATCAGTCTCTCTACCTCTCCCTATCAGTCTCTCTACCTCTCCCTATCAGTCTCTCTACCTCTCCCTATCAGTCTCTCTACCTCTCCCTATCAGTCTCTCTACCTCTCCCTATCAGTCTCTCTACCTCTCCCTATCAGTCTCTCTACCTCTCCCTATCAGTCTCTCTACCTCTCCCTATCAGTCTCTCTACCTCTCCCTATCAGTCTCTCTACCTCTCCCTATCAGTCTCTCTACCTCTCCCTATCAGTCTCTCTACCTCTCCCTATCAGTCTCTCTACCTCTCCCTATCAGTCTCTCTACCTCTCCCTATCAGTCTCTCTACCTCTCCCTATCAGTCTCTCTACCTCTCCCTATCAGTCTCTCTACCTCTCCCTATCAGTCTCTCTACCTCTCCCTATCAGTCTCTCTACCTCTCCCTATCAGTCTCTCTACCTCTCCCTATCAGTCTCTCTACCTCTCCCTATCAGTCTCTCTACCTCTCCCTATCAGTCTCTCTACCTCTCCCTATCAGTCTCTCTACCTCTCCCTATCAGTCTCTCTACCTCTCCCTATCAGTCTCTCTACCTCTCCCTATCAGTCTCTCTACCTCTCCCTATCAGTCTCTCTACCTCTCCCTATCAGTCTCTCTACCTCTCCCTATCAGTCTCTCTACCTCTCCCTATCAGTCTCTCTACCTCTCCCTATCAGTCTCTCTACCTCTCCCTATCAGTCTCTCTACCTCTCCCTATCAGTCTCTCTACCTCTCCCTATCAGTCTCTCTACCTCTCCCTATCAGTCTCTCTACCTCTCCCTATCAGTCTCTCTACCTCTCCCTATCAGTCTCTCTACCTCTCCCTATCAGTCTCTCTACCTCTCCCTATCAGTCTCTCTACCTCTCCCTATCAGTCTCTCTACCTCTCCCTATCAGTCTCTCTACCTCTCCCTATCAGTCTCTCTACCTCTCCCTATCAGTCTCTCTACCTCTCCCTATCAGTCTCTCTACCTCTCCCTATCAGTCTCTCTACCTCTCCCTATCAGTCTCTCTACCTCTCCCTATCAGTCTCTCTACCTCTCCCTATCAGTCTCTCTACCTCTCCCTATCAGTCTCTCTACCTCTCCCTATCAGTCTCTCTACCTCTCCCTATCAGTCTCTCTACCTCTCCCTATCAGTCTCTCTACCTCTCCCTATCAGTCTCTCTACCTCTCCCTATCAGTCTCTCTACCTCTCCCTATCAGTCTCTCTACCTCTCCCTATCAGTCTCTCTACCTCTCCCTATCAGTCTCTCTACCTCTCCCTATCAGTCTCTCTACCTCTCCCTATCAGTCTCTCTACCTCTCCCTATCAGTCTCTCTACCTCTCCCTATCAGTCTCTCTACCTCTCCCTATCAGTCTCTCTACCTCTCCCTATCAGTCTCTCTACCTCTCCCTATCAGTCTCTCTACCTCTCCCTATCAGTCTCTCTACCTCTCCCTATCAGTCTCTCTACCTCTCCCTATCAGTCTCTCTACCTCTCCCTATCAGTCTCTGCGCAGACTTCAAAGCCGCACTTAGAAAATTTCAGCCCAGATATGAAAACCCACTGCGCATGCGCAGGGTCTTCATATCTGGGCCGGATGTCTTCTAAGTCGGACGCGTCTGCCGGACAGGTACGTTTTGTCTTTTTTTAACAGTTTTTCATTTTTTCCTTATTTTAAGAAGTAAAAAAAAACATAACGGCTATTAGGGGGAGGAAAAGGGGGGAATATGGGGAGATTGCTGGGATGAAGTCTCTAATGCCATCCTCAGATGGCGTTATTTTTTCCTTCACTGCCGAATCAGAATTTCGGCTGTGAGGGGTAGTAACTTGTAGTTAGTGATGGCACCCGTTCAACGGGCCAGCGAATCTTTATGAAGTGTTTGTGCATCGCCATGGAAACAGCAGATTTCCATGGCGAATGCACTTTAGTAAATTTTAAAATGTTAATTTTTAAGGGATAATGAGCATTTTAGTGTTAAAACACCCATTATCACTCGAAAATTTAAATAGTAAATGGAGCCCTAAAAGTTCAGGCAAACAGCAGTAGGCACGTCTGTAAAAAGTGTCATATTATATAACACCTACATTTCAGACTTTATATTTTATCTGGTTTACAAGTTATGTGATTTAAAAGTTAGCCTAGATTAATTGCATTTTACATGAATTATGTTAGAGCGGGGAAAAAAACGCTTTCCAAAGTCTATCACGTCATGGCTGTTTTGTTAAGCAATTTGAAATCCTTGTAATACAGTTATTCATCTGCATATCTCATACAGCAACGCATTCACTTTGCATAGTACTTGCAGTATGTTTGAAAGCTAGGACCCCTTGGGTGCTGTTAATGAAAAAAATCTTTGGAGAAAATGATTGCATAGGGTACTATTTTTTTCTGCTTTAAACAAGTAACATATGCAGAATACATGAAGACAAAAGATGAGGATCAAGATAAATATTCATTCATTTCTTGCACTGCCTTTTAATCTTCTGTTGTGCTGCAAATCTCTCCTTAGATCTTCATATAGTTATATGCTTTGTAGTTATTATGATTTATTAATGATTAGATCATAGTGATTTAATTTTAATAATAGAATACATATGAATTTTGAGGGTATGTAGCTTTTAAAATTTTTTTTTTTTTTAAAGAATTTATTTATTCACAGGTAGGTGAACAGACATACAAATAAGCAATATGAGGTATTTGCATACAGACATAATAATATATCCACTATATAAATTCTGAAGTTGTGAAATAATTTCACAAGTAGGAAGATAGATAACATAATAAACATATGTCATTAATCTACCCGTGGGTTTTCTAATTTTTTTAAATCTTAACAAACAGATATCACCTACTACATGCAGTATTATAGTAAAGGAGAATAGATAAGAATGAACGGGAATGAGAAAGAAGGGAAAAAGGATGGAGAATAGGAGGGAAAGGGATAGACGGCCTCCTAAAGAAGGGGTTATGAAAAGATAGGGAGTAAGGTAGGGAGGGGAGGGAGGTATCGTGATCCATTCTGAGATCGCATCATCTGGAAAGGGGAATCAAGTTGGGTGTGGAAATGATTTGCCCAAGGTCCCCATGTTTTACAGAAGGCTTTGATGGAGTTATGAATGATGCAGGACATGTATTCCATCTTGTAAATATACCACATCTTCTGCATAAACAAATGGAAAGTAGGGGCTTCGGATTGCCGCCAGTGGGAGGCAATGAGACATGTAGATGCAGCAGCCGCTAAATGTATCATCTTGCTCTGATGCCGCGTAGCACCAGGGACTCCAAGGGGAAGCAAAAAGTGTACTGGAGAGAATGGTATGGATATACCGAGTAATTGCAATAGAAAAGAATGTATCTCTTTCCAGTATGGCTGGAGTTTCGGACACGTCCACCAGGTATGCATATAATCCCCACGAGCAGAGCAACCTCTCCAGCATGTGTCAGGAGTTTGCGGAGTGAAAGCCACCACTCTAGTCGGTACCATGTACCAGCGGTATAGCAGTTTATATCGATTTTCTTTAATACGGACACAGAGCGAGGAGGCCGCCACATTCTCCCTAATTTCCTCCCAATCCTCAGAATCTAAGTCTATTCCTAAATCCTTCATCCACATATACTCATGTCGCTCCACTATTTCTGATGACGCCACGATGAGACATGGGTAGATGAAAGATATACCACCTTTGAAATTTTTTCGAGTCAAACACATGGACTCAAAAGTCGTAAGGGGTCGGGATTGAATCACCACTTTAACAGAAGTGTAAAAATGTCATATCTGAAGGTATTGATTAAAAACAGAGTGAGGGAGATTAAAGCGATCCTGTAATGATACAAAGGAGGGTAAATCAGGGCCGTCCAGTAAATCATTGACATTGGCCAACGCTCTAGTCGTCCAAGCAGAGTAATTACCGACATTTAGTCCCGGAGGGAAGAGAGGATTATTAAGCAGTGGCACGATGGGACAAGGCAGTGGAGAGAGATTATATTTCGTGCGAACTGTATCCCATAGATTTAGACTGTGTGCTATTATTGGGTGGCGCAATGCAAGAGTAGATCTGACAGATTTCGGAAGCCATAGCAAGGAGGTCATAGAATTAACGGTTATACTATGCGCCTCAATGGTTGGCCACACTCGCATTGACTGGGGAGAGTTCCACATAGCACACTGAGCTAAATGAAACTTTTTGAAAATACTAAACTGTTTGACAATATGTACAATTTTTGTTAATAACATTTAATGTTATTTAACGACATTCAAAATAAGCTATCCCCTCTGCTGGCCAAACTACACCCACAACTGACCTTATTTGTTTAAACCACTTCTTTTGTGGTCCGCAAATTAGGACAATCCCTCCTAAATCCATGCTGTCATCCAACTCCATCCAGTAGAAGACTCAGAACAGGCTCCCCTATTTTGTTTTATGGGAGCCAATATCACCACTCTGTGAAGTTTTCTTCCTTATCCATCATTCAGATGGACATCTGTCACCAATCAGCTTAGCAACCCCAAAAACTATGGATTTGACAGTAATGTCGGTCATTTTGGACATTTTATTTTTCACCCCTTCTAACCCACATGTTGATGGGGGCTGAACTTGGACTTAAATGGCATCGGGAGTGCCACTATTTATCTCAGCGACCCCGAAAACTATGGATTCGACACTAATATTGGTGGTTTTACATGTCACCCGCTTCCCACCCCCACCCCACAGTATTTTTTTCCAGATTGTAAGTCATATGTGTACCAAGTTTCATGTAAATTACTCCAGGCATTCCAGAGCTATGCTGGAACATACATACATACATGTTTATATATATATAGATATATATATACAGTTGGGCAAAAAAGTATTTGGACAGCCACCGATTGTGCAAGTTGTCCCACAAAAAATGAGAGAGGTCTGTAATTTCCATCATAGGTACACACTAACTGTGAGAGACAGAATCTACAAAAAAAATCAGGAAATCACAGTGTATGATTTTTAAATAATTTATTTGTATATTCTTGCGTAAAATAAATATTTGGACACCTACCAACCAGCAATAATTCTGGCTCTCACAGACCTGTTACTTCTTCTTTAAGAAGCTCTTCTATCCTCCACTCCACTCCACAGAGTCCATTTTACTCAGAACAAGTTACACAAAAAAACAGGGGCATGTGGATGAGTCAAACAACTCAAAGGGCCAGATTTACTAAGCTGCAAGAAAGGAAAAGTGGATATGTTGCCCACAGCAACTAATCAGATGCTAGTGTTTACTTTCCTATTACATACTAACAAATGTCAGATACGATCTGATTGGTTTCTATGAGCAACTGTAACACCCCTTTGTCTGGTTAGGGTATAGGTATACATTTTGTGTGTGTGGTTTACATGAAATTAATTTCAGGTTACACAGTGCCTCCAACTTGGTCTTCTTTACAAAGGGTAGTGTTTAGTTTGTAACTTTTTACCCTTATCTCAGGGTTGCCGTCTCTCCCGGAATGTCCGGGACAAGACAGCCCAGGGCAGTTCTTTGACCAGTTAAAGATCTGAGAACTGGTACAGCGCTATCTTTTGTTTACATTAAGACAGTATTTGCAGTTTTGAATCTCTACAGAGTTTTATCCTTGTCTGTTCTGGTTCGTTTTTAACATATATATCCATCTAGTATCCCTTCTACTGTCTCCTACCATCACATCAAAGTGCTATTATTTTTATTGATCTATATATAGTTCTGCTTGTGCTCTCCTTTGCGCTATTACCTTATATTTTGAACCAGAGGGAAACCAGAGAACCCTCCTCCCCCTTCTGTGGACCACAGACACAAATGAGTATTGTTACACACAACTGATTTTTATCACACTGGCACATTTATTGGTGAAGCCTAAATTTCTAAAAGAGATTTTCTGGTATTTTGTATCTAAGAATATATTTTGTATTTTAAATGGACAATAGAAACATAGAAAAAGACGGCAGATAAGAGCCACATCCAGTCTACACAGTTGTTTATTTAAAACTATATTGATTTTAGTTTGATATATAGGATATCCTTATATTTATCCCAAGCATATTTAAACTGTTCTACTGTGTTACCTCTACCACCTCAGATGGGAGAATATTCCACTTATCTATCACCCTTTCAGTGAAGTCATTTTTACGCACATTTACTCTGAATCTACCACCCTCCAGTTTATATGCATATTCATGTGTTCTATTACACCTCTTACTTTGAAAAATGGTACTCTCCTCTAGCTGGTCACAACCCTTGATATATGTGAAAGCTGCTATCATGTCCCCCCTCTCCCTTCTCTGCTCCAAGCTATACATGTTTACTTCCTCTAGCCTTTCTTGGTATGTTTTCTGACACAGGCCATGGACCATTTTAGTTGCTCTTCTTTGCATAGGACCGGATTCACAGATATGATTTCACTTCTTTATCTGTGCGCATTTTTAGTATCGGATTAACTGCGCATGTGTAGTAACTTTTTTATGCAAGTTACGTAGGATTTAGGCACAGAAGTCCATTAGGCACAGATTTATAAATTGTACTCAGTGACATACATACGGAGGGGTGTGGTTGTCTTCCGTACATGCGAAGTTACATGAAAGTTGGTGGGGGGCATTTAATTGGCCTTCTCAGGGGGCGGTTAGTAATTTACGCACGTACCTAAGCAACTTAGAACATGGAGTTGTAAGTCACCAAAAAAAGTCTGTGCGCGGGTTGTGTCACCTTGCCTTGCAATGTACATGTGTATATTTGCGAACTGATTACACACGTATTTGTGAATCCGGTCCACAGTATTTATAGCTTTCTGGAGATATGGACTCCAGAACTGAACACAGTATTCTAGATGAGGTCGTACCAACGATCTATAAAGGGACATCATTATTTCTCTCTTTCTGCTACTAATTCCTCTCCCTGTGCAACCAAGCATCTGACCTGCCTTATTCATTGCTTTGTTACATTGCTTGGCTACTCTGCAAAAAGGCATATTTTCCCCTCGATACCACAGGCAATATCACCTATAAGATATTCTATAGCACAGGTCCAAGTATAGAACCCCAGGGTACTCCACTGGTTACCTTACCATCCCCAGAAAAGATTCCATTTACTACAACCCTCTGCTGTCTATCCTGTAACCAAGATCATATCCATGAACTATCTTCAAGTCCAATCCCAAAGTTTCCAGCTTATTTAACAGTCTGTGATGTGGCACAGTGTCAAAAGCCTTACTAAAATCTAGATAAGCTATGTCTACAGCTCCCTCTTTATCTAATCCCTATATTTATATATATACACTTGCACATATTTAATTTAGTGGATAGAAGCGCAGCCATTTCTTTTGCTACTATTTTGTTTTATTTGGGAGTCTGACCATTCCCCAAACATGGCCGCTGCAGGCTATTCAAATGCAGGTAGTGTCTTAACAGAGACCTCCTTTGTACACATATAGCAAATGGATAGGGACTCACCTACAGGAGGTGCCTTGACGCTGGGCAGGTGAGCTTAACCCAATATAGCTATATTGTGAACTAAACCTTCTTTTTATTTATGTGCTGACACAGTGTTATTTAATGTATGTTTGGAGCGCCGGACCTCTTTTGTTTCTTCTGAACTGCTCGAATTTTATGAGTCTCCCAGATATTTTGGGAGGGAAGGCTTACCCAGGGAAGGCTTTGGGGGCCCACTTCAGCTTGACAGCAGAGAAAGCATAGGATTAATAGAAGTGAATAAAGAATTATAGATTTTCTGTTAAATCAGTGGGAGACGTGACGGTATGCCATACTGCCGTATACCGAGCACAGTAATAATGGTGGTTAAAAGTAGTTGTTAAAAGTGTTAACTGGGGTGAGAAGGGTTAATTTTGTGTACATTGTGAAAGGTGAGTTATTTACTGGAAGGGAAGGGGGTTAATTTAGTGTTAAAAATTGCTAATTTGACTAACTACAGTAGGATCTTGCAGTACAATTTAAATGTCCAGGTAAAAGTCTTATATCTGACGTATCAGAGTTATTAAATTGTGGCCTGATAACAACTACTGTTTATTTGGCAGTCATTTTTACCCTTTATAAAATATGGTTGTTATTTGTGAGTCTTTACAGCCTCAGGATATTTATCAGTTGACAGCTGCAGATCTTATTACAAACTATGACCAGAGGAAAACTATACCAATTTTCAATGCTATAGAAATATATATGGAATAACAATATAAAATGAAAATGGGGATTGAGCTCAATACTCAATTCCTCAGCGCAACATTAAGCTTTGACAATGCTATAATCTGTATCATATGTGGATATGGCTGATTACTAGTATTTGTATGTATAAGCAAGTGAAACATTTCATGAAAACTAATATTGAAAATCTGTTATTTTATCTTTGCATTGATTTTTGAAGTGACATGTTTTATACAGTTACATATTATCTTTTGCAGTGTATATTTCATTTGATTAAAAAAATGAAAATAAATTCCACATCATAAACTGTAGCAGCAAAGTAAAGAGAGTGAAATTTTCCATGCATCCTATTGGGTTTAATGATCAAGCAATATAAACTATTTTTTTGGGAGCAAGTTAATGTAAATGATTATAACATGGTACTCCGAAAGGTGAGTATCAAATCTAACCCCAACCCTTTTCCTAGCCCCTCCCCTTCTATTACCCTAACCCTAACCCTCCCTTCCCTGCATCCTGACCTAACCCTCCCTTCCCCACAGCCTGACCGTAACCCTCCCTTCAGGGCTGGTGCTAGGGTGTTCATCGCCCCAATGCAAACTTTGAATTCACCCACCTGTTTAACAATTTCACATTATACTTAAAAGAGTATAGAATCCATGTAAGCATCATAAAACACAATCTTGTAATCACAATAAAAAAAAGCAAATCCTAGCCACTACTACACAATACAAACAGCTTCCTAATCTCCACTATACAATTCCCACTCCATCCTAATCACTGCCACACAATACAGACTATACAGTATTTCTTAGTGACAGCCATACCATACAGACATTATCCTAGTGACCGCTATACCATACAGGCCACCATGCAATACAGATTGCATCCTTCTGACCACTGTACAATAAATTCAACATACTTGTAACCACAATGCAGTTAAAAGATCTCCTTGGAAAACAGAAAACATTTGTAACCACAATACAAAAAAATCACAGCCTTGTAAGCGTGTCTAAAGCCTCCCAGCATTACCAATCGTGTCATCAGCACCCCAGTATCGCCATCATGTGTCTCCAACCCCCCCAGTATCCCCATCATGTCTCTGCAGCCCTCCAGTATCCCCATTATGTGGCTCCAGCCCCACCAGTATCCCTGTCATGTCTCTGCAAACCCCCAGTGTCCCCATAATGTGGCTCCAGACCCCCCAGTATCCCCATCATATGGCTCCAGCCCCCAAGTATCCCCATCATGTGCCTCCAGCCCCCCCAGTATCCACATCATATGCCTCCAGGCCCCAGTATCCCTAATATGTGCCTCCAGCCCCCCAGTTTCCCCATCATGTGTCTCTAGCCCCCCTGTATTCCCATCATGTCTCCAACCCTCCAGTAACACTATCATGCGCCTCCACCACCCCAGTAACCCCATCATGTGTATCCAGCCCCCCAGTATCCCAATTATGTTTACTTACCTTTACTGTGTCTTCCTCCATGGCACTCTCCTCTCTCTCTCTATCTCTCTCTCTCTCTCTCTCTCTCTCTTCCTTCTTCCTGTCCTCATACAGGAACTTTCTGTATGAGCCTCTTCAGCTGTTACATACAGCAGCTGAAAGGAATTTTCCAATTAGCTGCTCATGTAATGGCCATGGCGGCTCATACAGGAACCTCCTGTATAAGCTGAGTCACCAGAGCGGGGGGATGACTGCCGGCGCCTCTCCAGCCTGGTGCCGGCCTGTGCCACATCCCCCCGTGGAGCTTTACTCACTTCTCCAGCACTTCTGAAAATGAATGGCTGCCTATTCAAAATAGAGACAGCCAAAAAAGAACTTTCAGCTGTCTCTACTTCTGAAATACGTTTGTTTTACAGCACTGAGGTCATCAGTTTAATTCCAAGACCTTATATGTGGGAAGTTTGCATGTTCTACTCGTCTCTGTGTGGGTTTCCTCTGGGTGCTCCTGTTTCGTCCCACACTGCGAAAAAATTCTTTTAGGTTAACTGGCTGCTGAATAAATTTACTCTACTGTGTGTATGTGTTAGGGACCTTAGTATGTAGCTCCAATGGGGCAGGGACTAATGTGAAATATTCTCTGTAAAGTGCTACATAGCTAGGTGTGCTACATAGCTAGGTGCGCCCTGACTGATATCCAAACCCTTAAGCTCTGCGCTCTAGGCAGCCCCTGTTGCACAGCCCTGGGTAATGGGTTTGTCCTGCACTGTAAGACCTGCCAGTGACCTATTGTATGGATACTTTTGTTAGATTATAACTGCTTTTGAGTACAATAATACATTTGGTTTGCTCTGAATGGAGCTGATCCAGAAGTTTTACCACAGCAAATGCACATATCCACAGTTTAGAATGTGTGCAAAAACCACAACTCTGGATGGGTGATACTGAAAATGAGCACACTTATAAAACATGTAAACAGATGTTTATAGGCAAATAGACTGAGCAGTGTAAAGCACTGGACTATACCAGTTTTTATGTTTAAAAGTAGCGTTTCGTTTTTTTCATTAAAGCAAATAATAAATCCCTGTAAAAATGTATATCTTTATTTAAAAAAAAATGCCTGGGCAAAATATGTGGCAACACACTGCTACACATAAAGAGCCTGATCCAGACCTACGAAGCCTGGCGTTAATACAGCTGAAAAGCTGGTCTGCGCATACGCCGGCCAGATGTTGGCCGGCGTAACTACGGCTACACCCGATCGAGAATCTGGCGTCCGTAGTAGCAGGGTAGTAAAGGCTGAGGGGGCGTTCCTTGCCGTTACTACACAAAGGTTAGTGTAGGTAGGCAGAGGGAGGTAGTTTAATGAGGGAGGGAGGGGTTTTAGTAAATACGCTCCAGTCCCAGCGTATTTACCCTCGTTTACGCCGGCTGAAGTTAGGGAAGCCTTCAGCCGGTGTAAGCAAGGGTAAATACGCAGGGACAGGTGGGAGTGTAGGTGCATGCCGATATGTTGCGCTTTAGTAAGCACAGCGCAGCGGCGTAGGTCTGGATCAGGCCCAAATTGTATAGTATATAGTGTATACATGTTTCATTCTTAAAGTTTTAACATACCCTCCAACATTTTTTCATGGAAAATCAATACACATGGGGGGGCGTGTCCATAAAGGGGGTGTAATTTCTCCTGTGAAAAGGCGGGGTTTTAATCTGCTCTCATTTACATGTATGATAAGGTGTAAAATCTCATTTGAGCATATGAGCTAAGCACACACAGGAGAGGGTCCTGTCACTTTAGCAGAGCTGTAGGAGTCTGTCCTCGCTGCTCTGCTATAGTTATCAGATGCTGCAGGACTGGAAGGTGAGTATAGGGGGGAGGGAGCTGCTGGGTCAGAAGAGTCCTTTTAGCCGGTACAGGCCATTAAAAAACTGTACTGTACATGCTCATACTGTTGTTCTGCTCACTGGGAACATGTTTTTGATTTAAGAACTTTAAGGTGATTCATTTGAGTCCACAGACTGTAAAATATGTTTCATTTTCAAGTAATCATTTTAGGAGTCTATTTGAAGTCTGAGATAAGTGCAGAGAAACAACAGGAAAATGAGGAGAGGGGATTATAGTTTTTAGGCTGTCACATGGACATCAGATATATTGATTTGTAAAATCCTGTGTTTAGATATATGTTTTAAATAGTAAGCAGTTTAAGAGCCACTAGACATGTCCATTTATTTTTATTTAATAACTATTTGGTTTATAAATGAGAACAAGCACGAGCACTATATATGTTTTGATAACTTCCACATTTTAAAATGAAATCTTTTTTGAGATATTATGAGTAATATCTGTGCGTGAAACTTTTACCATATAAAATCCACTGGCAAACTTTACTTCCTCACAATAAACTATTGTGTTACGTCTCTCTTAATGAGCTTCTCTTCAAGCTGTGCAGCCTGTATGTAATCATTGTGTTATGAATAATATTTAATTTCATGTTTTTTTGTAAACCACAAGGCGAGTGGGAACTAGAATTGACCAGATGTACATATAACTTATATATGGTACAAGTTGTGTCATTCACTATCTGAATTTACCACCAGTGTTTTTTAAGCTTTCTTTGATAATCTGCTGGTTTTGAGTAAGTACTGGCCAATAGACGTTATATTAAGATTAGTCACTAGGGAGTCCTGCGGCAGGTCCTATTAGTCCAATGTTATATGATGTAATGTAATTGTGGATGATTTCACATAATGTGTTCATAAATTGGATATGATGTAATGTAATTGTGGATGATTTCACATAATGTGTTCATAAATTGGATTCATTATATGGATTTATCTTTTGCTATATCCATGCGCTGGTTTAGTGTGTCTTGAGGTAATGGTGCCACTAATATGGATGAAATGACAAATAAATGTGTTAATAATTATCATATACATGTAATGAAAATTATAGTAGATAGATACTTACCAGTTTCTAGTGTAAAAGTTATTTAAAAAAGAACTGTCATCAAAATACTTTTAAAACTGTTTTCCAAAATACAAATTTGTTTTGATCCTTTGATGCCTATGATCTGCCATACTGGACAGAAAATGCTGCCTGGAATCTATGATGTCTCTAGAGTCTTACCAACCATTAGTTACATACATGAAACAAATAGACTACATGTTTACTAATATGAAGATCAATTGCTTGGATATTCTGCCCTCAGAATGCTCCTCTTTTGTTATTTATGTCTACAAAAAGGCTAGCCAAATAAGAGGGCAATGCCAAAGATCAGGCATAACCAATGCCAGTCAGCTTACTCATCAGCAGAGACCTGACCATCAGCAGAATAATAGTTGAAAAACATTTTTATTTAACACTTTTGTTTAAAACAGTATTATACAATGTTCCATATATTCAAACCAATGTATGCATCCATTAAAATCAGGGTTTCCGACTTTTTAAAGCTTCCCACCGCATGAAATCACAGCCTCAAGTCCGCTGTGGGAGATTTGTCTACTCTCCAGAGATACCGGGAGAACTACTCGAATTTCGGGAGCAGGGCCGGACTGGCCATCTGGCAGTTCTGGCAAATGCCAGATGGGTTGCCAGGGGGCTGGGCCGGTACACAGAGCTGCTGGAGAACGGAGGCAGTCACTGTCAGGTGTAGATTTTCTGCTTCAGCTAAGGCAGCTCCGCATTGACGAAGCTTTCCCCTAGTGCCAGAAAATCATGATCCACCCACACTTCCTGCCCTTGTTTTCATATCAGCTTAGCTCTGTTGAAAAGTAAAAGTAGGGGTGTGTGTGAGTATAAGTAAGTGTAAAAGTAAGTGTGTGTGTATATGTGTGTTTGTGTGTGTGTGTATGTGTGTGAGTATAAGTGTAAAAGTAAGTGTGTGTGTGTGTGTATATGTGTGTGTGTGTGTGTGTGTATAAGTAAGTGTAAAAGTAAGTGTGTGTGTGTATATGTGTATAAGTATGTGTGTGTGTATATATGTGTATAAATGTGTATAAATATGTGTGTGTATAAATATGTGTGTGTATAAATATGTATGTGTGTAGGTATGTGTATAAATATGTGTGTATATGCCAATAAATGTGTGTATATGTGTATAAATATGTGTGTGTATGTGTGTATAAATATGTATGTGTATATGTGTGTGTATAAATATGTATGTGTATATGT
>WWET01006143.1:64734-76102 GCA_011038615.1 Limnodynastes dumerilii
AAGGACAGCTGTGTTAAACACTCAACTTCCCCATTCTTTCTCCCAGAAACTTTTAAGGTCATATTTTAAGTTCATGAGACTTTATGGACATGTTTGTAATTCTAATAAAAGCAGGACTGATCCAGGCCTGTGATTATACCTATATTTTAGGTGTAAAAGCAGACTTTGGTAGCACTGCGCCTCTGCAGAATACGTAGGAGTGGACGCAACAAAATGGATGCAAATTCAATTAGCTTTGCACTCATGTTATTTGCAGTGTGAAGCTAATTCCGCATAATTTTATATTTAATTCCGCATATTTTTATTTGGGGATTTTTATGTGCATAGAGGTGCGCATTAAAAATCCACTTATTTTTCCTACCATGTACGACGGGAAAAAACGCACCGCAAGCTTTTTCTCGTCATCGTGGCTAACTGATTTGGGCCCAAAGTGTCTGATCAGCCTGTGTTGACTTCTGCATGCTCTGTGCTAGTGAAAGGGGGTGTTCCACTATATTAAAACAAGAAAGTGGGCATCTTAGTGCTGCTACGAGCACAACAGATGCCATGTTTCACTACACATTCAAATGCATGTAATACTGTACATGTATACAAAAATTACCACAAAACTCATTTTACCAATAAATGGTACTAATGTACCATATACACTGTCTGTCAAGCCAATAGTCATGTGAAAATCCATATAATGCAGTGCCAGCACACACACAAGTCAATATACCTATATTTAATATCTTATGTGATATGTCTTGTACACATGGTGCAATTGTCTTATCAGAAGGTCATATTGGGTACTGTCATAAGATTAATTAAGCAAACAGTATTGATATTCAAGTATTGACTCCAATAAAGCATTCAAAATTTGCACAGAACATCTTACAGGACGGTAACAAGAACAATATAGAAAGCCAAAGTGACATTCTACATAAAAGTGACAAGTACGGTAATAAAAACATTATTACAATGTTAAAAGAACTAAAAAATGTAGCACACAGTAGTACTGTAGCTGAAAAGTTACTGAGTCCTTTTTTACACAAAAAAGGAAGGTCTAAAACAAAATGAATGCAACAATTGAATATAAAAAAAATTTCCTAAGCAATATATTTTAGTAGCAATATTAAAAATATCCCCACAGCTGAATATTTTTATTAACACCTCCTTGGACTGCAAGATGTGCTGTTCCAAAGGCAAATCATGCAGAAAATACACAGACAGGGCCAGATTTACTAAAGGACAATTTTTCCAGTGACTTTGAAATCGATAAATTTATTAAAGCACAATTGCCCAAAATGATGCCTTTTCTAAATCACCATTTTTACCATCGCCATGGTAAATTAGAAAAGGCATAACATACAAATCGCCATATTTACTATGCATCGATTTGTAAAATCGCCAAAAAAAGAGCTGCGATATTGTTAAAATGACTATCACTTTATAAAAAAAACCCCTATGGAACAAAATGAATAAAATATCCCTTTGTAATGTTTAAATACATGTTGCAGCATCTTGGGCCTGTCAATAACCCTTAGCAAGCTGTCGCTTCTAGTACTACAAGGTACAGAATGTCTACGCTTTGGCATATAGTACCATTGTACTGGGGCTACTGCAGTTAAAGATAATTTGTCAAGAATGCAGTCCGAAGAATGTTAAGCAAATTAAATATGTTATTGTCAGGATATAAGTGAATATCTTGTATATAAATAATATAAGAAATATGAATTGGCCTTCTCACACTGACTGGCATTTTATATAGTGCTCTGCGGCTAGTTCTTTGGAGGAAAGTATCTAGAAGAAATGGCCATCAGGATATTAAGGGTCATAAAAGCCAGAGCCTGACCAGAGCAGACCTATCACTTTTCCCAAAGGCGTTGGAATGAGGCATCTTTTGGCTTTAAAGGTGTAGCCCAGATACAGAACTTTAGTTCACTTCATGGGATCTTTTAACGAACGAGGGGCACCTTATTTCTGGTCTGTCCCAAATCAGAAAGGTTTCTTTGGGCCTGATCCAGATCTACGACCGCAAGCGAGCGTACGCTCATCGTAAGTGAAAATTCGTGAAAAAAAACGCACTACGCATGTGCAGTATGACAACTTCCGGTCGACCGAAGGACATGAGCGTACAGCGAGCGAATGTTCAGCGTATTTTTCGCTCAAGGGGCGTGCGTTTTTTACGACGAGAGTCTGGACGCTGGAGTTACTACACAGAGGCGGGGATAGCCATTTAAATTGTACAGTATGGGCGTGCTAAGCCCAGTACGACCAGCGTATCGTATGGGCGTGCTAAGCCCAGTACGGCCAGCGTATCGCTACGAAAATTCGCACGTACGCTGGAAAATCTTAGGGTAGGGTTCAGCCGCCGTAAGCAGTTACAATCAATGGGAGTGTTATGGGCGTGAAAGTTTTTACCGCCGGGCGTACATTCGCTACGCTCGCGGGCGATTAAGGTCGTAGCTCTGGATCAGGCCCTTTGTGTAAGTGCTTTCTGTATTTTCACCTTTTTTTATAAGAAACTAGTTTGCTTATTGTGGGCTGTATGCAGAACTCCGGTCGCATCGCATTTGCGGTCGGAGTTTTCAGCAATGTGTTATTGCGCATGCGCAGTAATTTTGTTACGTAATCTATGTTACTTTTTGCAACGTAGATTGCATATACGTGGTCTTAATGCAGTCAAATGCAATGCGCCAGAGTTCTGCATACGGCCTTGTATGTCAATTTTGTTATCTTTTTGTAAATAAGCATTGTGATTCTTATCATATTAAATATCAATTAATAAGTTCATGCCTCTGTGTTTTACGGATTCACGTGTCAGACCAGCTTGGTTATTAAATGCTACTTAGTGGGGACAGAAGAGATCAATCTGAGTTTATGATAATTCTGATAAAGTATAATTGTGTTAGATTTATGTAAAGGAGAAGCTAAGACCTCCTGTGAATTGCCTTGGCGGTTGCATATTATTGGTAATAAGTCATATTTGGGGTGAACAAGGGACATTAGTCATTGTAGAACAGACCAGGTGGCTGCTGTGAAAAACCCTTGTGTCACATATAAGTTACAAAGGCCTCAGGTGAGGTGAGGGTCATGACAGTTATACTGAAATGGTAGGGTCTTTCTATAGATTTTAATCACAACAAACTTCTGCCCAGAGCTCTATATTAGGTTTGTAAACTAGTGTAAAGGAGTAAGGGCAAGGTTTCATGTATGATGGTGGTCTCTGTGCGTTACAATTCTCAGCGAATCCCCGTATGGGCGCAGTCATGATTGCATTCCTTTCTCAAGGCCAGTTAAGTACAGGAAAGTAGTATGAGGCAGTGTTGGATTACCAAATAGGCTGAGTACGGTCTATGGGCTCCATGTCATATAGGAATTCTGTACCTTTTAGAGGCCCCGTGACAACAAATCAAAATAATATTGATTTGATCTTGATAGAAAAATTACAATCAAGCTTTCTTAAATTGTTTCCAAAAGATAGACAAAAATAATTCAAAGTAACAAAAGCTTTGACTATAGAGAAAAAAACTGTTTTTAAAATTGTTGGCTGGTAAAATTAAAAACATATTAGGAGAAAATGTGTGAGAGGAGCCCTGAGATTTTGACTGCCTAGGGGCTCCACAGGGTTTAACCCGGCACTGGTATGAGGGCATATCATAATCTACATAACTTGGCATACATCTCTGCATGTATACAGATGATAAACTACTGTAGCATGTGTTTTTAGCCTTATAGAGAAAGTCTATTTAGTGCTACTAAGGGCATGTGGTGATATGAAGAGCTTTGTGCGTAATTATTTTATACTTTAAAGGAATAAGGAATTGGATGACTCCGGCATGATCACAACATCAAGGAACTTAGGGCCGTATTCACAGATCCGTTTTTGCGTGGAGTTCCATGCGTATTTTTAGGATCGGAGTAACGCACATGCATAGCAACTTTATTTACACTATTTACGTTGAATTTACGCAAGGAAGTCCATTAGGCACGTACTTGTGAATCGCACTTGGGGACATACGTGTGAAAGGGCGTGGTTGAAATCTGTACGTTCAAGTGGGTGGGGGGGGCATTTAAATGACCATTTGAGGGGGCGGTTAGTTACATACGCACGTAAATGCACACGTAGGGTGCCCTATGTAGGCATAAGTCACCGAAAACCCGCCCGTGGGAGGGGAGTGTCATGGGTGTTGCCTTGGAACGTACATGCGTATAATTGCGTACCTTTAATTAACAGATCGGTAAATCCCTTACTGTTCTTCTGTCTCTGGAGTTCATAGATTAAGATGAAGATGTGGGTGCCATTTATTGAGCATTCTATCATCAGCAAACCCATGTGCATGAGGGCCTTTAGCCTGCATAATCTCAGGCAGTTGGAAACATTTTCCTTTTAGCCTTTGAGTGATAGTTTGTTCCAGTCAAAGGAAGGAAATGTTTTCTCATCATTTACTAATGAATTGCTCAGCTTGTGCTAGGGCGAAATGAATTTGACATTAGTAAGTAACAATTGAAATGAGGAAAGGAAGGGAAGTAGCATGAATTAAACTAAACAAGTTACCTAGGTTCTATTGTGTGTGAATGGAAAATGTTGGTATGGTTATACCTCTGTATAGTATAACATTAATACAGTCATTATTTTCAAAGAATGCTTGTTAATAATCCTGTGATAATTTATTTTGCTGATCACATGAATCTCTCAATTGCAGAAGCAATTCTTACTTTCCTTTAGTTTATATACTCCCGGATCATAAGATAACATTAAACGACAAAGCAATACTCCAATAGTGTACCATTTTATCAATATGTAAATACTGGCAATACGAGGTATGTCTATAAAATAACGAGACTGTGATTCCACCTAGTAAACAAAGCAGTCAGAACTGGTTATAACTGCATATGCAGTGACCTTGAACATGTGGCAGAATGGGTTCCAGAAGGCACAACAGTTACAAGCATTATTATAAGGAAATTTTGAAAAAGCTGAGAGAAAGAGTCAGAAAGAAATGGCCGCAACTGTGGAAAAATGGTTTCGTTCTTCACCAGGACAATGCGCCTGCTCTCACAGCACTTTGTGTGAAGCAGTTTTTGAACAACAATCACAATACTACACTTGAACATCCTCCTATTCGCCTGATTTAGCACCTTGTGACTTTTATCTTTTTCCGAAAGTTAAATGAGGGAAATATTTTTAGTCAGTTGAAGAAAACAGCAGATATGTTGAAACAACTGACAGAAATTGATTTGCTCCATGCCTTCCACCAGTGGAAAACAAGACTATAGCGATGCATTAGTGCAAATGGGGAGTATATTGAAGGGGACAAGCATTACATTTGTAATACCAATAAATAAAAGTGAGTTATTTAATCGGTCTCGTTATTTAATAGACATACCTCGTTCACTCCCATTTCGGATGTCTTGTGTTTTTGTGTGTAAGACCATCACACTTGTTACTCCTTCCTCTGGATGTCCTTCAGGAATGTTTACTCCAGGAAGTGGCAATTTCAATGGAAAATACAAATTCAAAACAACTGAGTGTGGGTCCCCATTCCGAACTGTTACGCGCTGGCACTTTTCTCCGGCACGCAACTAAGCATCCAGGCCGTCTCTTGGAGACCTGGGCGCTTCCTGCTGGCTGGAACACAGCAGGTTCCAAAGCATGCCTGCGTCCCAGCCAGCTGGGCTTTAAATCACCGGCATCCCTGGACGCGGGCGCCGGTGATAGCGTGTGCAGAGCGCGTGTGGCTGTGGTCCCTGCTGAGTCTCCTGCTGATTGGCTTCTTTGTGATTCCCTGGGTGTCTGGTCTGTATGCTGTTGGGATACTTACCCTCTCCTGGTCCCACTGTCTTTATCTGTGGGGACTATCTCCTGGTACTTACCTGTTACTCCCTTTACCTGGGGCTTGAGTTTGCCAATTACTGGTCATCTGGTTGTAGTTCACTACTTCCCTGTTGTGTTATATTTACCTGCCCTATATACTTACCTCAGGTTAATGCTGGCAGTAGGTTACTGGACATTCAGATATATTGCGATAGTACACTTACCTGCCCTAAATACTTACCTCAGGTTATTGTTGGCAACATGTTTACTGGTCATTCAGATATATTCTGATAAGATACTTACCTTGCCTGAGTGTTAAGTGTTCTTTTGTTTTACTTACCTGAGCCTTGTTTTGGTTCTAGCACTTTGTGCTTACATAGCAGCACGCCACATAGTGGCAGCACCTTAAACCAGCACGCCACAGAGTGGCAGAATTTTGTGCTGTATAATTTATATAAAATTACTGCTACCTCCTTATTTGTTTAATTTAACCGCCACATAGTGGCAGCACCCTGAGTCAGCACGCCACAGAGTGGCAGGATTCTGTGCTGGATATATTTATAGTAATATACCGCTACCTTTAAAACTGTGGCAGTTTTATTTAACTGCCACATAGTGGCCGCACCCTCTACCAGCACGTTACATAGTGGCAGCTTTTTGTGCTGTTTACTTAAATGGTACAGCGTACCAATTCCTGATTTTCGTAGTTTACTTACATTTTTAAAACTTGCCACTTCACATATAATAGGGACCAGGAAAGATCCCTTTCTCCACTAGTATATCCAAAATATATTTATTAAAAACAAATACAAAAGAACTAAAAAAGTTTTTGCATGTGCTTCTAGTTGTTTACAGTAAAAGTGGGTAATTTTCTAGTATTTATCATTTTTTATTGTACAGAGATATTGCAAAATATAGTTCAGTTGCAGTTGCAGATAAGTTAAGTGTGTTTTATGATAGATAGATGTTCCGTACAAAGGGGCTGTACTTCCCTTCTGACCGTTAAGGTGGGCAGGGGAATCATTTAAATTGTACAGTAGATGTGTGCTTTAGTATTTATGAGCCGATCAGATTCGGAAAAACTGTTGATCCGCTCGTTTAACTTAAGGCTGTCCTATGGCAGCGTAAGTCACACAAATATGCACACAAAAGGGTAGTGATAGGGGGGTTCACATCCTCTCTCATGCGCACTGACAGACCCCCACACGCAGTGGTGGATTTAGAGTGGGGTGATTGGGGCGATCAACCACCCCCCTAGAAAGGTGCCGTCCAGTGCACTTCTTCGGGGAGAGGTGGGAGTGTCTCTCTGTGTTCCGTGCTCTGTGTTCTGACCAGCACAGGGTGGTGGTGTTGTGTGGATGGGGGCCGATTTTGAGGGGCTGGCGCCTTCTCTGCTTGTCTGGGGTCCTTGCTTTTGGTGGTGAGGGCACATGTGGGGAGGGTGCTGGTCTCTCTCGGGGTCAGCCCTTGGCAGAACTCCAGCCATTGGCTGGAGTGTGGAGCGCCCACTGGGGTGGTGTCGTAGGTCTAGGAGGTGGCATTGGGGTGTTTAGAGAGAACAGTGGGGAGAGGGGGTATAGATAAAACAGCAGAAGGGAATGTAGAGAAGAGAGAGCTGAAGTAAGTATGGGGAGAAGGTGGGTGGGGTGTAAAAAGAATAAGGGGCGGGACCAATAACAAAATGGGAGGAGCCAATAAAAGGAGGAGTGATTCAATCTTTTCATTAAGCCAACTTCCCCCTAAAACTAAATTCTAGATCCGCCCCTGCCTACAGGTATGGAAAGTGTGCAAGGGTCTGGATCCAGTCCATGGTTATTATATTAACTCTTGCTATTTTTTTGGTTGTGAGGCAATGATATCAGAAAGGCAGTTTTGTAACCTATTTGCAAATAAAAAAAGAGGAAAACATTACATTAACTCGCAAATAAATTTTTAAAATTTTTCTCGTTGCTAGTATTATATTAATGCAGGATCTGTAGATTTCAGTAACATGGAAAACACAAGAAAAATATTTTCCATTGTTTTTTGCATTACTGAGAATTCCAGAGCTTATATTTTATGACATCATCTGAAAAATGATCCAGATCTTTAACATGCATTAACCATATATGGACTACTTCAAAAACAGCCTGACAGCACTTTCCTAAATATTACTGTCACCACATGTGTTACCGTATTTCCCCAAGTATAAGACGCACCTTCATTTTTGGGCCAGAAATTTTTGAAAAAAATGTATTACATTACAGCCTTATTGCCCCCTCCTTCTGTGTCCATTCAGCCTTATTGCCCCCTCTTTGTGTCTGTCCAGCCTTATTGTCCCCTCCTTCTGTGTCCATTCAGCCTTATTGTCCCCTCCTGCTGTGTCCATTCAGCCTTATTGCACCCTCCTTCTGTGTCCATCCAGCCTTATTGCCCTCTCTTTCTGTGTCCATCCAGCCTTATTGCCCCCTCTATTTGTGTCCAGCCAGTCTTATTACCCCCTCTTTTAGTGTACAGCCAGTTTTATTGCCCCCTCTATTTGTGTCCATTCCGCCTTATTGCCCCCTCTTTGTGTGTGCCCACCCAGCCTTTGTCACCCCTCCATGTCCAGCCTTCACATCCCTATTCCAAAGATGCAGCACACTTACCTTTGCTCTCCCTCAAACTCTCTACCCCGCGGCGTGCTCTGCAGAATTACTGTAAGACGCTGATGTGACATTAGATCATGCTAGCGTCATTCGGTAGAGCCGCAGCTGTGCATAGCACAGCCAGCTCATTTGCAGGGCAATAAGCGGTGGAGCCTGCAGGCACTGGGGAACCACCAGGGATTTCCCCAGCTCCCTGGCAAGCTACAACCACTGTATAAGACGCACCCAGTTTTTAGACAACACATTTTTCGAAAATAGGTGCATCTTATACATGGGGAAATACAGTAATTCTGAAAACACACTTAGCCATTTCATATGCTCTTTTATTCATGAAATAGTAACACATAGGCACTGCTAATCATATACATTATGTTGCCGTGCGCCTAAGTTGCCATTTTTTAGCAATCTACACATGCGTGCGGCAGATGATATGCATTAGATCTCACAACGTACGGAGTTGATTTGTGCAGGTGCACAACTCCGTTCAACAGGGCGTGAATACATAATATGGGCGGGGGAGGCATTTAAATTGTACAGTATGGGCTGGATTAGGCACCTTCGCACGTATGATTAGTAATTCTGAAAACACACTTAGCCATTTCATATGCCCTTTTATTCATGAAATAGTAACACATAGGCACTGCTAATCATATACATTATGTTGCTAAACACTGAATAATCTGATTCTTAAGCATACAGTAGTGCTCTACTTAAAAAAAATTACAATAAAAAGTCATGTAATTCTAACTGTATGCGTTCAGTAATATTTCAGAAATACAGACAGCTGAAAGTAGATTTTCGGCTGTCTGTATTTAGAAAGTATTACCAATTAGAACATTTTTCTAATGAATGGATAAGCATGCCAACTGTATTTTTCGGCAACTTACCCATTCATTAATTCAACCCGAAACCCAGTGGCCACCACGGACCTGCCGGACCAGACAGGTTAGTGTATAAGGGGAGTCTTAGGGTCAGGCTGCGGTAAAGAGAGCCTTAGAGTCAGGCAGCAGGGAAGGGAGTCTTTGGTTCAGGCTACAGGGAAGTGAGTCTTAAGGTCAGGCTGCGGGGAAGGGAGTCTTAGGGTCAGGCTGTGGGGAAGAGAGGTTTAGGGTTATGGAAGGGGAGAGTTAGGATGAGGATTAGGATAAGGGTTTTATAAATACTTACCTCTTGCCACTGTGTATTCGTTGTTTTTGGCGGGGCAGAAGCAATCAATTTAGAACCAGTTCATATGTATGCAAATGTTTGGGAATGCATTCCAACCCATCCAGATATAAAAGGAATGACACTTACAACAGAGTGACTGAATTGAGATTGCAAGTGAGCATTCCTTTGTAGTCAATATACAGTATGAGTATTCTGTCTTTCAGCAATCTCATTCTGACTTCTGGAAACCTCTGAGAGCTTAAGGGATGCCTGTCTCTATGAGTAGCAGACTTTCCAACATAACCCATTCCATTAGGTACAATATACACCGCACCTGAGCTTCCAACTGTCACTCACCTGGTGAATATGTTAATAATGCGTTAGGAGCAAAAATTCATAAAAATTACTTAATTTTAGCTTTTTATAGCAATTTAAAATAAAATAGAGATCCAAAACCAAAACATTTCATTTTTTTTTACAAAACCAAAACCCGATGAAGATTCTTAACAAAAACCAAAACATGGGGCACTCGTCTCTACTTTGTACACACAAACACTAATGCCAGACCTGTGACAGAGATGCTGGAAAAGCAATTATAGAAGCTGAAGGAGCATATTGTTTAGTAAGTATTTTTGCCTCATAGATTACATTGTTTTTCTTTAGCTAGAACCCTATATTTTGCGACATCCTGGTCACTCTATTTTGGCAACCCTGTATAAGCCTAGGTTTAAATATTATGTAATGTCTCTTTTTTTTTCCTGACATAGGACCGTATTCAGACTTAATAACATTTGCAAACATATGAATGCTGTGCGCCTAAGTTGCCATTTTTTAGCAATCTACACATGCGTGCGGCAGATGATATGCATCAGATCTCACAACCTACGGAGTTGATTTGTGCAGGTGCACAACCCCGTTCAACAGGGCGTGAATACATAATATGGGCGGGGGAGGCATTTAAATTGTACAGTATGGGCTGGATTAGGCACCTTCGCACGTATGATTGCTACTTCCACACAATGGGCCTGATCCAGAGCTACGGCCGCCATCGCTAGTACGGTGGCCGTAGCTCTAATGCGCATGCGTCGGGCAGATGATGGGAATACTGAGTGGGGGTGACACACTATGCTTGGGAATACTGAGTGGGGTTTTTGCAAGGAAAACGCAAAAGGACTTCATATCCCAAAAAATTCTTGGGGGGGCTAGCACACATAGATTGTGACATAATATATAGTGCAGTGACACATAGACTGTGATATATATATATATAGTGCAGTGACACCCGAGACGTTACCAGAGATTTTTCGCAACAAGGGCTGAGCGCTACAGCGCTCAGTGTAACATCGTAGCTCTGGATCAGGCTCAATAATACGCACAGATAAGTGTAGGTTGGATATGGACGCAGCAGTCGGCAAAATTCCATCTGTCAGAAGGGAGTGTCATGGGAGCGTGCTTGCCAAATAAGTGCGGACTTTTGCTATGTTGTGTATTCTTAAAGCACTCTTAAGTCTGAATACGGTCCGTAGAGCGTTAGAGTAGTAATCAGCATTTGCTGAGTTGACAAGTAGTCAACTCAACCCGCAGGCAGCTAACACTCAGTTGGAAAGAAATAGCTTTTTAGAACCATTTTACTTTTGTGTTTCATCGGAAATGTCTATTGAATACTGTAACACCTCTATAGATCACACATGTTGTATAAAACAAAAAATAACCATTTTGGATAAAATTTGAAAATGGTCTGTACTCTACATGAAGCAGCGACTAATGTACAGAAAGCATTACTTCTACAAACCGC